>PNEQ01001670.1:3157-14361 GCA_003012365.1 Medauroidea extradentata | reverse complement strand
CAGGGCCTAATGCTTCTTTCAGGGCCTAATACTTCTTCCAGGGCCTAATACTTCTTCCAGGGAACATAGTGCTCCTTCTGGGGATCTGTGGTCATTCCCGGCACACAAATAAATACCTGTCACTACTGTTTCAAATTCCAAAAATAATGTTGTGTAATACTGGAAAATAAATTTACAAAGCATATTTTCCATTTTTTTTTAACCAATAAAAACACAGTAACGTTCAAAAATTTGAAATTAATATACAATATTGCAAATAAAACATATTGTAGAGTATTTGCCAGTTTTTCCCGGTATTTACCAGTTTTTCCCGGAACTTACCAGTTTTTCCCACTGGGATGGGAAAAATATGTTTTGGACGGGAAAAACCCAACCCTGCTACTAATAGTAACATTTCACTTTATTATAAAGAAATCAGGGGTACACAAATTGTGTAACGTACGTAGTAATGCTCACAGGCTGAACGTTGATCTCCGATGTGCGTCATCATATTTTTCAACAGCTCTAACTTTTCTTTGGAAAATTTTTGCGAATTTTTTACGGTTCCCGGAGTACAGTAGAACCCTGATTTAACGAAATGCCACGGGACCCGAAAATGTTTACTCTAAATCGATGTTTCGTTAAATCTGACTTTATATTTTAACCCCCCCCCTCCAAAAAAACAGTTAAATCCTCGGGCATGTTTCGTCTGAATTTAAGGTAATTTTAAAAAAGTCTCTTGGCTCAAAAGAGTAACAAAACACATTTACCGTCAACAGGTAAGCCACAGCCCTGAAAGAATAAAAAATCAGCTAAAAAAAACTTCCAGTAGAGCGCTCGGCGAGCGTATGCATGGAGAGTTAGGCTGCCTGGGCGCCAATCAGCATGTAAGAAGTGATGACTAACACCGCTGAACCATCAATCTTTCCGTCTCTCTCCCGCCCACTCCACAAACAAAATTCTGGAAATTCCAATCTGTGGGGGGGAAAAAAAGCAATGAAAACTGAATTAAAGGTTTGCATTGCAACGGTACAATAATAATTAAATAAGCGAAGCGGTGGCAATTGTAGCTTGTAGGCAGCTGCGCTCGTGAAACTCGTTGGTCTAAACAATAAAAATTCTTTGCACATGGAGCATTTTTTCAGTATCGGAGAAACAAATTGTTTACGGTAATAAATTTATTGTAAAAAGTCTGCATAAATAATATAATTGTTTTTATAATTTTGCTGGTTTTATCACGGAATGAGACAGAAAATAATTACGCTGGAAACCGCTGTAGTCTATCGGTAATACAATTAATCAATAGAGCATGCTGCACTGCAGCGCATTCTAGTGGAGACGCGAAGCAGTATCTGTGAATTAGTTCCTGTATTGTCCATCGCCGCACTGTGGAGACTGGATACCTAGATGCTCTTTTACTCGCCAGCCGCTAGGATGACAATCTAGGTGCGGGCTTGTTGTGCAACACAGCATCGCTTGTTCGGCCGTGCCTGCTTATCTCAAAGTCACTCCTGCGACCAAAGTTTACAAAAAAATTTTGACAATTTTTTTTTTCTCGACGGATGGCTTAAGCTTATCTACGGAGAAATAAGTGTATACTGCCGCCAGTGCTAGTATTTTTAATAGACTTATATTACAATTAATATTCCATTTTATCAAAGTTTCTTTGTGCTTTAATACATTTTTTGTTATTTTTCGGATGTTCCTGAAAATCCTTTCGTTAAATCGCTGTTTTCGTTATTTCAGAGTTCGTTAAATCAGGGCTCTACTGTATATTCGTAAAAGTGCTACCTTCGTAAAATCGGGGGTCTAGTGTACTATGTAACTACTGTAGTTATGTAAAATTCAAAATCTGAAATTCCCACCTAACACGTTTATTCTGCACCTTCTACTCAACCTCCCTGAGGTGCTGTAGAAGCTGCAACACCTAGGTGCAGAAGTTGTAATCACACCTGCCAGCAGAACGGTTTGGTTGCTGCAACTTGAGTTCTGCACTGAGTTGCCAATAACGTCTTTTTGCTATTTGGTTGCAGAAGGTACTGACCACGCAAACAAAGCTAGTTTAAAGTGAGTGCACATTCAAGTGCATTATATTTGTTTTAGGTTATGTAATTATAATGTTCTGTACTATTTTCAACAGATAGACTTAAACCATGCTTCATGATTGGAAAATATGTTTCATCTACAGTGGAGACTCTATCCATCGTTCTCATCGTACTGACAAATTTTCAATATATGAGGGATTTCAATGGATGTGATCTTAAAATGTTGTAAAATAAAGAAATGGGCCCCAGAATGTCATTACGTTTCAATACATAGAGAATCCACTGTAACGAACATAAATTAACGTTTCAATATTAATTGCTGCTGAGCCAATACCGACACCAGATATGAAATATTATCCGAAACCAATATACTGGAACAGTCAGATCCAATACTAGTTTACAGCACATATAGGTAGCAATATTTTCAGAGTTTTAATTTATATACGATCTGTTGCATAGACCAACCATTAAAAAGTAGTAAAAAAAAATTACAATACAGTACACATTTACATTTTCAAGTGTGTAGTGGATGTAGGCTTTGGGATAATTAGTAGGATCAGTATCAGTAAAATCCTGTATTGGCTGAATACAACACAGTCATGTAATGAAGTGTCACTCACGGTGGGTTCGATCCTTGCTACAGCAGTATCTTTGCTGTTAACAAATTGAGCCTATTTTGATCTAAAAAACCAGCCAAAAATAGCATTCAACTGTATTGAAACATTTTTAATGGGACACAACCTGATATATTAAATAATTGTTTATTTAAGCAGGTTCACAGCATGTGCTCTTTACAATGATAACCAACAAGAATAAAGATGACTGATTATTGATAATAAAATTAGCAGAAAACAATGCCATGAAAGTATAGCAAACAATCTCGGTCCCAGAGCATTGTCTCACAATCAATAACCTGATCGCCACAGCTTCTCACAGTGGCCACAGAATCGCACAATGGCCGTAGCATTAAGTGATGTCCTCAAAACCAAAAATAATAAAAGCTAGTTACTAGAAAATTATAATATTTTAATTAACAAAACCAGGAATCATCATTCCAAGATAACGTAACAATTAAAATACCACCCCTACCCCTCCTCATGCCAAATGTTCATCAAAATGCTGTGTAGACTGGATTCCTACATATTCTTTATACTACTACTTTTTTTTATCACATTCATACATAATATTACAGTAGAACCCCGATTTAACGAAACGCCATGGGACCCGAAAATCTTTACTCTAAATCGATGTTTCGTTAAATCCGACTTCACCACTCCCCCCTTTTTTTTTCGCAAAAAAAAAAAAGTTTAATCCTCGGACATGTTTCGTCGGAATTTAAAGTAATTAAAAAAAAGTATATTGGCTAAAAACAATAACAAAACACATTTACCGCAATAGGTAAGCTACAGCCGTGAGAGAAAAAAAATTGGCGAATAAACTTCTAGTGGAACGCTTGGCGAGCGTGCGCATGGCAAGTTAGACCGTCCTTGCGCGTGCCAGCAACACATGAGAAGTGATGACTAACACAGCCGAGCCGTCAATATTTCCGTCTCTCTCCAGCCCGCTCCACAAACAAAATTAAGGAAAATCCCATGAAAAATAGTAAAACAAAATTTCTTCATGAAAACTGAATTAAAAGTTTGTGAGGCAGCTGTAAAATAATAATAAAATATGCGCCGCGGCGGCTGCCATTGTAGCTTGTATGCAGCCGCGCTCATGAAAGAAACTCGCGTTGGTCTGCTCGCTAAAAATGCTTTGCACTCGAGCGTTTTTTTAGTATCGGAGAAACAAATTATGTACGTTTACGGTAGTAAATTCGTTGTACAAAGTCTGCATAAATAATATTAAGTATTTTTTTATAAATTCATTGTTTTATCACGGGACGTGAGTATAAATAACCAAGCTGCACACCACTGCGTTCTATCGGTAAGAGAATTAATCGATAGAGCGCTGCACTGCAGCGCATTCTAACGGAGACGCATCGCACTATTGTGAATTAGTTCTTGTGCTGTCCACTGCTGCGCTGTGGAGACTGGGTACCTCGATGCTCGTTCATTCGCCAGCCGCCAGGATGAGGATCTAGGCGCGCGTTTGTTATGCAACACAGCGACGCTCGCTCGGCCGTACCCGCGCGTGCGTATCTCTAAATAACTCCTGCGGCCAAAGTTTTCAACAAATACAATTTTTTTTTTGTTTCTAGACGGATGATTTAAGCTTTTCTACAGAGAAATAAGTATATATGGCGGTCGTTGCTAGTATTTTTAAAGGACTGAACTTACAATTTATATTCGATTTTATCAAAGTCAGTTACTTAATACATTTTTTTGTTATTTTTTGAAGGTTCAAATAGGCACAATTCATGCAATAATTTTGCAATGAAAATAAAATACTGTAGTACATTTTAATCAGAAGACAGTGCTCTCAAAACAGGATAAACATTACCACACACAATTTTTTTTTAAAACCAAGCAGATTTTGCAAACATACCAAAATTTTTGTTTTGTGATATTCCATTTCACAAGGGTTGGAAAATATACGTTTAGTATTGAAAACATGCAGAGGGAAATGTATGACTCCAAATAAATTTCTTTGTGGCTACTAACAATAATGGTGATTTCGAAAGCTTTAAATTCTGTATTGTCCAAACCTTTGCCTCATACACCAACAAATACAGTAACAGTATGGTACCCACCAACAAAAGCTGCAACAGAATGTAGTTCAGCCGCACCATAACGGCAGATTTCATGCACATAGTCATCCTTTGGAAATGGTCCACATCCCCACTCCACAAGAAGTTTGCTAATACAAGCCTGATAAAATAAAAAATTTCACAAAACATTATGGTACAGTACAGCAATTATGTTTACACCAACTTAATATAATTTTAGATTATATGTACTTGTAAACAGGTACAGTACACAAAAATGAAGGGGCGACACATTTCTTCGCGGAAGCAATATCGCAACAGTTTGCGAGTGTCAAACTAGCATCCTCGGGCGGCCAGATAATTAAGTGAAAACTACTAAACGAAAACATTAATTAATTTATAAAAAAGTTTTACGTCTGTGACAAACACAGACTTAAGCAAAACAAGCACCAAATTCTTTTATATTACTTTGGGCTGAAAACTGGTTATTTTCAATTTTACAACAACAGCGATTTTATGATAGCATTCTCAGAAACCATGGACAGTCGTAAAATCTGGGTTCTTACTTTACTCAGCTAGCTTATTTGTCTTGCCCTAGCCATAAAAATCTGACAATTATGAAACAAATATTACCTTCAACTTGGCAATGTCTGGCTCCACTTGATTATCAAACTCTCCTGGGTATGTGTTGTACTCCATAAAAAAGCGGTCCACACCACGAAGCATTATATAAAATATCATGGTGCTCTCAGGATTCTCCAGTGCCAATGCTGAAAGTGAAACAAGAATATGACACATAAACCTCTCCCTAATCTGCTGCAACAACACTTTTTATGTTTGAAATATCCCGTTGAATTCTGGATATTTTAGAGCATGATAATTTCAATGTGGCTATGAATTACAATGTAACATATAGTACAGACCATAAATATGTAGTATTAACAGACTAAGTTTATATTACAAACAAACAATGGATTGTGATAAGAGTCAATGTAGAGAACACAGATTTAGAGGTAACATTTTCAAAAATAAAATAAAAAAATAGTAAGTAGGGTATAAAAATAACAGTACAGTTACGGGAAATACGCACGTAAATATGTATTGTATTTGTTGTTTATTACTTTAAATGTGTATAAAAGTGATATAAATATTTGTATGTATTAATCTTAGTGTTTAACGGCAACACGAGCGTAATTTATGTCAGGCGAGATATTTGTTTACCCAGTTGAGTATTATTGTGCCCCGAGTGAGTACTGTATTTTCAGTGTGTGTGGGTGACGCCACTGCAGCAGCAGACAGCCTCGAGCGGCCATTTTGCTAATGGTACTTCTGCCCTTCTGGCGAGTATAAAAGACGGGCGTTTTGCCCCAGATAGTCAGTCGTCAGCGGCTCGGCCTGGCACTCCTTCCTTTACTTCCTACCTTATTACCTCAACTTTCCTCCGATTCCGGGGTTGTGACGATAACCTGCAACCTAAGCCCTCCTACCCAATCTCATCACCCTTTACCGCTCCTACGCTTGCCAGGTCGGCTCGGTTTGACCGCGGTTCAGCCTTGCTCAAGCATGGAGACCTCACTTCACGCTACTGTCTCTTGTCTCCATGCCCTGACGCGCACTTAACAGTACGGAACCTGTCATTCAGTAATTTCAACGGCCGTGGAGCCATATCATTCAGAACGGCCATAGATGTGTTGTAGCCTTCTCAGGGATCAAGAGTGATCACCTCAGGCCACGAGTAAGGCCTAACTTTCGCCCCAGTATTGTCATGGCCCGATGTGCCTTTATAAGTGTTTGTAGTCAGTTGTATGGTCCGAAGTGCCCTAACAAATTAGTTGTACTATCCAGCATACGCCTTGCTGTCATCTTGTTGTTGTATCTTTGTAATGATGTCGTGAACCTTGTCGCATCTACCTGTACCCGATTGTGTATGACCTAAGTCTAATTGTAACCCCCTAAAACGAATGTTGAAGGTGATGTAAACCCATGTCTGTATCAAGTGTATCAACCTGTTCAATGCTTGAATACAACCTATGAAACTCAATTGACCTTTCGTCTCCTTTCATCTAACTACCTTGTGTATCAACCTATGACAACCAGTATAAGGCGAGTGACAGAAGCCTTCCCTTTATTTATGTTAAAGATTGACTCCCTGTGCTTGCACTGGAGTTCTTCCTCGATGGTTTACTCAGCAGTCACTCGTTGAGTCAAGGTTAACTCTAGAAGAGCCACTACCTTCTCATGCTCTCACCAACAAAACCTTCTAGAGTTATGCATTGCCTTCCTACCTAGAAATCATAGCCAATACAAACGCAATGCAGTGGAGGCAGGACAAGAGACCAAAGAATTTACTCTGCTGATGTCCCAAATTATTTCCCATTAGCAGACTATGTATATAGACAGGTAATCACTGCAGAGTGGCAGATGTAAGACACTATGTAGACGAAGCGACGTGAGCATATCTTGGATAAGTCCTGCTGTCACCAGAAAGGTAAAAACTACAGTTCAGTTCACCTTTCAGAAGTCGTAATTGTGAGAATAAAGTTAGCATAGAGAGCAAGGCGTCTTTCTAGAGCCAACAATAAGTAAGTAAAGTGGCAACCACAAATTGGAAATACAGTATACTGGCGATACACAAATGAATACTAAAGGTATTAGAGAATTCAAAATTGTCTTTATTTTGCCATTAAGTTATTTATTCGTATGTGATATTGTGTTATATAATGTAAATATGTTTAACTTGCAGTTTTAAGCTTAATGGCAAATACTAGAAAGTCAATATAACCTAATGTAACACAGTGGATTCTCTATCCATCGTTTCTCATGGGACTGACAAAAAATTTCAATACATGAGGGATTTCAATGGATGTGGTCTTAAAATGCTGTAAAACAAAGAAATGAGCCTCAAAAAGTGTTCCACGAATGCAGATATTTCAATCCATTACATATCAATACATACAGAATCCACTAGTAAAGTACAGAATGAGGTTGTGCTTTTTTTTGTACTAAAAGTTTCATTTATGATTGCAATAAATAATAATAATAATAATAAATTATGTTGGTGATTTATGTCATTATATAATTTGGTTATCCTCATTCTATTCTTATTCTAATATGTACCGGTATGTTATACTCATAGTAAAGATGTATTTTTTACCCAATTTATTAATTTACAGGTTTGATTTAATGGAAATCATACTAATTATGTATAGGAATATTGAGCTTTGAAAAAATATATTTTCCATGCAACAAATTAGCAAAATTTATGATGCAATGACGTAAAAATAGAGAAAACGTTACCAAAATCACCTCACCAAACTTGACGAAATCATGAAAATGTTTTCACCGTAAACAGGTGTGTCCCTATGCTTAAATAAGACGAGCCCTAAGTTTCTGAAAGTGAACTTAGGAACAAATTATCATGGTGCATTCTGGTAAATACGGTATACATGTAGGCCTAATTTTTAAGTGGAGAGGGGTTGAAGTACTCACAGGCTGGTACTTCTTGATAGTGACATACATAAGAAAGGACAAACACGTATACTTGTGTAAGCTGGCTTAGACCAACTTCATCAAAAAGTACCTCAACCCTCTATCTACTTATTTAATTGGTTAACCTAGCGGCCTAAGCCTTCTTCACATACAAATAACGGACTGTGCTATGTCTACAGAGGATAAACTTTCTGCAGGTGTTTTATTTGCTGCTTTATATGCATTTGCAGAGAGATAGTGCAACACATGCAAGATCACACAGATGAAACAGATGAAAGCAAGGAAGTTAAGGATGATGAAAATTTCAATGAAGAATATCACACACTCAGTTGTACTTGAATGAGCAAACAAAATTTGCCAAACAATTTAAGACACAGTAATGATATTCTCTTACCAAGCTAATGTTGCATAAAATACTTGGTTAAACCTCAAAGATACAATCCCCTTCTTTGAAACAAAGTCTATAAAAATGTTTAAGCAGGGTATGTGATTCAGTCTAATGCCAGCCTGTGATTTTCCTGTAATTATGAATACAAAAAAACTCTAAAAACTTTGTTTTCAACAGTAACAAAGTGTGTATGTAAACATACACGCATGCACACAAAGAGAAAAGAATGAAAAAAGAGAATAAAAGAAAATGAAAAGAGAGTAACAGAAAAAAAAGAGATAGACAAACCCATTTGTATTCAACCAAGACGTATTGAAAGATAACAAAGTACAGTACATGGAATACATTCTGTGGTCCCATTTTTTGTCTGCATATCAATGGCCACATCCATTGAACATCTGTATGCACTGAAATTTTGTCAGTCCTCTGAGAAAGTAGTTACAGCAGCAACGCCTGAGATCCAGTTACAGTATAACTAGGGACCCCTAAAAACGGTGAATAAAAATTGCCAATTTCTGTGTTTAAAAATGTTAAAAGCGGTTAAAAAATTTGGTGTTAAAACCATTGTAGTGGTGTAAAACTAGACAAAAGCGGTGAAAAAAATTCTAGCGGTAAAAAACAATTCGTGTAATACTGTGAAAATAATTATATTTTACCATCAAAATAATTATATTTGACCAAAAAGTATTGTTTTTGCCTCATTATCATTAATTTTTAATGTTTACAAAGTATGACTGCTACTTGACTCGATCGTGCAAATTAAAATAATTGATTTATTTTTCTCATTACCAGACTACATAAATATCCTCCTTTTTGTTGAAACTGTTTATCCAGAGTTTTTATAATTTTAAAAATGTCTAACAGTTTATTCAGCACATGTATAAATTAAAACGTTTTATTACAAAAAATATATGGTTCAATTTAGTTAATTTGTCTAGCATACCTACCCAAACAGACCAACTGTTTGGTATTTATTTACTGATGGAATAGCAAAAGATTTATGTTTCTCCACGTTTTCGCCATTTTTATTTATTCATCTCATTCCGTTAAATTTGTGTTCGTACTCTTAACGACACAGAGCAACTTCGCGATCTCGCTGTTTACTCAAGGATTTGTCCGGTAATGTTTTTTGATTATTTAGGTTATGAAAATCAAAATAATAATTGCAACATCTCCAAAAGGCAAAGCGCCGAAACAAAACATTAACTTGTAAACAAACGTACGTTAAGTCATAGATATATATATTGCAACTCGGTGGTAGACTTCGAACTTTTGCTGCCGCTACCGTTGCTCGGCCGCCATCTTGTCGATATATCGAGATCGCGGTACCGTGTGACCATGGCCGTTCGTGAGTTGATACGCTTCAACGTTGAGGAATGAATACATTTGCGCTTATATATTTATGACTACGATCGGTAAAAGTAAAATGTAAACAATCTTATTTCACGGTCGAATGTGTGAAGCACACATATTTTTCAGTCCATCCTTTATTTAAACCTTTTAAATATTAGTTAAAACGTATTAAAATGGCACGCATGGACTAATATAATTATAGAGAAACAATAATTAAATAAAATCAGAAATATCTGGAAGGAAAACGTACACATTTAGAAGATTGTGCCTCAACTGATTTGCGTCAAAACAACCACCAACGCGCCTGAATTCGCGTGAAACATCGCTTTTAACGAAATTATGCTGAAATTCGCGGAAAACGCAAAATTACGCCAAATTTCGTCGTATTTCGCGAATTTCGCGAGTCACCATTTTTAGGGGTCCTTAAGTATAACTCAATATGGCACCTCCGTCAGTGTGTTTGTGTGTGTGGTCTCTTTTGCTAGCTGCTCAGTTAGCAAAAGTTGTTTATTCCTCACACCATCCACGTCAACCCCAATCACATGCGAGCACTCTTATCTATCTGCAACAACTCCATCACACAAGAGTTGTATCATGATATATTAAGTAATATCTAAAGCACTGGCATTGTGGATAACACACGCCACAATGAATGAGTTATACATCTTCTAAGGAGATTACAAACTTTTTTGTTTTATCAGTGGCAAAACCCCCACCTCTCTCACACCCAATTTTTTCACCATTAATGTATCGTAATTAATTGAAAGTTCATTGCAAATTTAATTATTAAATGATATGATACTAAACAAGTAGGTTTGTTCAGTAATATTTGCGGGCCCTGTGGTGTGTGCCTGCACTACGGGACTCTTTCCCAGATGGGCGCATGAATATCTGTTCCGGCAGATACGCACGCTCTCATAGAAGAGCAGTGGATCTCAAGATGGCGTCGTGGTAAGTTTCAGTAACGCGGCAAGCACTGATATGTCTCTCTATAAGAAAGTTAACCTTCAATACGTAACATTTTGGTCCTCCGGGTCGGATTATTAGTGCTTCGCTTCGTTTCGTATAAACTTTATGTTTATGTTTCACATAATATGCAAGAAGTGACTACCATGCACGTGTTACATACAGGAACGCTCGGCGTCAAGAAACAGTTCATGTCTCATAGAATCCACTCGCGTCTCGTACATCCGCGGAAGAATTGAAGATACCAATCCTCCACGCGTAATTTAAATGTTCTTTCTGTGTGAATTGGCGTTACATATTTTAAATACCGACTGCATTCACGGTGTGAGGCCTCAAT
>PNEQ01001669.1:50137-78662 GCA_003012365.1 Medauroidea extradentata | reverse complement strand
TTACATAAGCAGGGTATTTCCCGACTCTCGTGCCAACTGTTCAGAACAACGCTCGTCTGAACATTATATGTATATATAACATGGAAATAAAACATTAAAATAGAGACAATTTTTAATTCGAAAAGTCGCTAAAAATGTCGCTAGTCGCTAAATAGAAAAATTTGTCGCCAAACATTTGAAAAAATCGCTAGATATAGTGGCAAAGTCGGTAAGTTGGCAACCCTGATTCACACGAAGGTTGGCAACGGGCCCTTTTCTGGAAAGCGCGCGTAAAAAGTATACAAAACATTCTCACATGTGTACAAAATAGAAAATACGTTGTAAGGCGGTTTCAGTGTGAGTGTATGTTCACGGAAAATACGTTGTTGAATCATCGTAGTCAAATACACTATATAGTATTGTTACTAGCTATAATGGTGAATGACATGAGAGACAGGATAGGATCGCAGTGTTTTACAATGTACTGACCAATTCCTATACTACATGTACAGGTTACAAGTGATGTAGTCATTTGGAATAATAAATATTTGATTTGATTTGATTTGAAGACTGCAGATGACTATGTACTGTATACAGAGGTGGGCAGTGGCATCAACTTGCAGTTTGCAGGAGGATATTGATAGGTTGTGGTCCTGGACAGTGGAGAACAGAATGGAGATAAATGTACGTAAAACCAAGTTAATTAGTAAGATTTACTACGAAGAGAGTGGTGAGTAGAGAGGTATGCAGATGGGAACTGGACTGAAGCATATAATTAACGGCAACGCGTAACATAACAGTTTTTTTAATTAATTTTTTTCTTACAGGAATTTTTGAGGGGTGGCTGTGATCAAGGTAGAGAACCTTAGGGACAGAGTAATCTGGCAGTATGGCAGGGATGCTAAAGATGTAGTCGACGAATTGTTGATCAACGTTCAGGAGCTATGATCATCGTTAAGGACACAAAATTTACTTACTTCAGATTGTGGAGTGAGGCCTTACACACTACATCATTATCAACTGTCTGTGTTAGGATGCAGAAGGTTAGGTGTAACATGTAAAAGGCTAGGTGTCAGTTTCAGTATAACTGCTGTCATGCAATTGCCTGAATGTCTACCCATATGAAAAAAGTATATTTGGACCATATCTAGCTGGATCTGAAATTGGCCTGATCTGGCATCAGGGATAGAGAAATATACACTTAATTCATATCTGGCCAACTTTAGATATAAATTTTTTCCATCTGGGAGGAAACTGCAATTTAAGTTTACAGTGTCGGAATGACTGCAGTTCAAAACACGTACCTTTCTCTCATAATCTTATGTCCTGGTGATGTACACATTGGCAGGTGTACAGTAGGCCCACCCTCTTGTCACCGTGCTAATTTCATGTGTATTCTGTGCCTTCTGCACGGAACTAGGTACCCTCTGTCACCTCTCTAGGTTGCAGCTTGCCCGATACACGTAGCTGCATTCTTGCTGAGATTTACCTAGGCCCTCGTTTCTCGATGACGCCCAACAAGGTTTCGTGTGGTCTGGTCGATTCCTTAGTCCCTTAAGGTGAATGTCACCTTTAATTAGCGCACAATGTCATGCAACTCAAACAGCAGTCAATAAGCTCATATAACATCCCTCGCAAATCCACAGCACCGACGTATGCAATGTATTATCACCTCTCCGTGACAGCTACTCAGCTGGCGTGCAGTGCTTACTATTATCCTTTATCCTATGGGACTTAAAGCGGTGACCAAATTAATTTATTTGCGGCAAGCGTACTTCAAAGTCTAACGCTTGTTTCTATAGTTCTGTTTTTTCAATCTGGTTGTTATTTTTACAGATACGGCAGTCTAAAATACGTTGAGGGGCCCAAAAATGATGTTTTAAATAAATGTGCCGAAATTTTGAAACTATAGCGACATAGTTTGCAGTGTGTGTTCTTTTCGTAGATATACAAATATAATGCGTCTTTAGTAGTTTCGTCAAAAAAAGAATAATCGCAACTCGTTGCAATACGTTTGAAGCGCAGGTCGGGAGGCCCCTTAAAGCCCCAATGGGCACACTTTACAGGCTTGTTTCTTAGTTTTTTTCAGACCAGTGCTAATAACTCAAATATTTCTTAACCAAAAGCTTTGGAAAAGTTTAAGACAATGTGCAATCACACGATGCATAATGCTGTGGATATGTTTTTAAAAATAATGTACCATTCGTCAGCAAAATAAAATTTTGCTTTATTTTGGCTTATTTACACGACAAAATATGCGGTACTTCTGGTGACGAAAAATCTAAAAAACTGCTTAGTACATTGCTACAAAAAATTAAGCTACAAATTATGACATTTGTGTCAAAACTGTGGAGGAAAATTTTAACATGTATATTAGGTAACAAAAAATTTTTTTTTAATCACCTCAAAACTAAGGAACAAGCCACGTGCTAGTCATTGAAGTGGCATGTATTCTTCTCCCCGATAGATCACTCTGAGATAATATTCTGTGGTAAAGTTTTCTTACCTTAAAATGACTGCCAGTATAAAATATGCTTTATAAGGAACACTGGAGAATCTAAAATGGGTTTATTACTAGTTTAATGTTCTTTGAATAATATTTCCAAGTTGACGTCACTCAACAAATGTTGAATAGTTTTCAAATAAACCTCTACGTGCTGAAGCTCTACACACTGCAGAATGGCCTGTGCAGGCACCTACCTTAAATGGTGTGGATGTGTTTCCTGTAATACTCTATTTGTCGTAGTCCCATTTATAACTAACTTATCAACTTTAAAATAGGTAATTTACATTGTTTTTGTACGGCGAAAAGGGCAGTAATGTAAAACATGAAATGCCGGAATCACAATGGCACGACAGTTAAGCTATGCAAAGGCCACGATGCAAATAACAAAAGAAAGCCCATATGAAAAAAGTATATCTGGGCCAGATCTGGATAGATCTGAAATTGACAAGATCTGGCGTCAGGGATAGAGAAATATACACTAATTCCAGAGATAGAGAAATATACACCAATTCATATCTGGCCAATTTCAGATATAACTTTTATCCATCTGGGATTCAGCCTATTAGCAGTGAGGCTTCTGTGATGTCAGCATGTCCACCTCAATGCGGATTTGTTGACTGTTTTTGGTTATTTGTCTCTTTGTTTGATGAGGTTATGTTTTCATGTTGTGTTGCTAATATTAAAGCCACTGAAATTTCACATGAAACCACTTTTTCGGCATAAATGAAAACATTTATTGAATAGGTGAAAACTAAAAACCTGGAATATTTTGAGATGTGCTAGTTGATCTGCTGCAACAGTCTGACATGGGTGGGTTCAGTAAAATAAATTACAATGATAGAAACATGCTGTGGCAAAAATCATTGTAGGTGAAGTATTTTGGAAAGGAGAATTAAACATTTTGATTAGTTGAGAAAGTGGAGAATGTTCAAAAATACACAACCACGATCACCAGTAAACTACATACATGTTGTTACTTACCACTGGTAAAATAACCTCACCTGGTGTGTTAGAGAGACAGGATGAATATACTGATGACCAACACCTGTGGATGTGTTATATTCAATATGTTGCAGCTTTACTCTGGTATCTAAGGACAACTTGCCACACTTAATACCTTCGACACCCATTATTAATTTTATTTTCTTTAAATTAAGGTAAACCTGTACGACCATAAGATTTTTTTACTGTTTTGACTGTAACCAGTTGCTATGGTAACACATTCAGAAGTGTGTTTACTTTTCTGTTTACTCTTCTGCTTTATTGATACCTATTTTGAAAGGTAGTGGGTTTAGGATAAAAGTTGTAAACAATAGGCCCTATTACTTTCTGTGTCGTTCTAGAAGAATATATTTTGTTCCTAAGTATTGAACAATTTGGTAAATATGTAAAATTACAATAAGTATGTTTATTTAACCTTCTAGGTCTAGGCCTAACTTTGACTAGTACAGTATGTACTTATGGCATTCCAGAGGTTATAAATATTATAATTATCCTTTATTATTTTGGTCTTCTGTTGGTAAAACTTTCGTTAGCCTAGTAGGCCCTAGTGTCTGTGGTGTCAGATAATGTGTGTTCACATTCTGTCTCATGAAATGTTTTAAGAAAGACAGTTTTGTAATTAAGACAGTCACAAACTGTTTTTTACACATTGAACTTATGTGTTTTTAAAGCAGGGGTGCCAATCCCCCCAGTAAGTATGACGCAACCCTCCCCGAAGGAATGCTGTAACAAACTTCCCATATAAAATTATTTTGCCGACACCTAGCGTTAAAAGGGTTCAGGGGTCCTCCCCCAGGAAAATTTTAATTGGCAAAATGTTGCTATTTAAGCACTTTTTTAACCTCAATAAAACTATACAGCAAGTAGAAATGAAAATGTAATACCTTAAAGATATAATTTTATTTCGGTGAACAATTTTTACAAAGTCATCTTTATCAAACCAGGAGCCTTGTACCTTTTCTTGTTTTGGCACCACCAATTATTGGTGGCCTCGGAAATGCTGACTGCCAGTTTATGGTCATTAAGATAAGCATGACTAGCCTAACCATGATTTTTGGTTATCTAACCCTTTCGTCCTCTGCTTTTCTACAGGCAATAGGGGTTCTACTGTGTATTAGTATTATGTATCCATGGAAATTAAAAAATATATTTGAACAAATATTAAAAAAAAAATGTTGCACTAGTAAAACTTACCATTTTCTGATTTCGGTTACACCGTACAGCATTTAATTTAGTTAAAAATTGTGAGTGTTCAATGCCAGCCATTGCTATATTGCATGTAAAAGAGATGTGTAATAATCAACCACCTCCATATTTCCGGTGCTAGTGCACAAAACGTTCAACTGCCAGATAAATGTATCGAAACTCACTCTATTGTAAAGCTTTTATTATTCATGTCCTCGCCCGCGAGTACTACAGGACAGCAAATAACACAAAATACTATTTTTTCATACTTCTTACACCTTAATAGATTAAATTTCATCAAGTATTTTACTAACTCAACAATTACCAGCTTAGTCAAATTAAATACCAATAAAAATTTCCAATTCAGGAATTCGGGTTCGATCCCCAGCAATGTCGTAATAGTTTTAGTTTTTTTTTTTTTCTATTCTGAATGATCAATTTACGGCCTTACGAAAGAACAGCTACATGGTACTTGATATATTTACTATGCCTGCAAAAAATTTGGATAAAAAAAGTGGATATAAATTTACCTATATTTTTTTACATGCGGATTTCAGCAGTGACTGTATAATTTTATGATGAAACTGGCAGTATAAAATATCAACGAATTCCAGTCGAGTGATTTCATATTATCATGTGCAGCTCCTGTGTAAAAACCTCTGTTAAAGCTGTAAACTTAGCTACCAGCGGCAATTGTCCAGCACGATTCCCACATGTGAAAATCTTGGGGATCAAACCTGGATTGCCTTTGCTGTACCACTACACCAACCCAGTCCCTGGAAAATAATCTGAGAAAAATTGTATCTTCATTTATAAAACCGAGCACCGATTCATTATCTTGTAATTAACTCACCTCTCAGATTTTCTTTCCGATGTATTTCCTTCTTGGAACACTGTCTTCTCTATATATGGCTTCCAGCTATCACCATCACGTTTCACAAACTGAATTATTTTTTATTTGATAACCAAATTATTTTTAGTTTTGCAGGCGTGCTTTTTTGTGCAATATTCCGACCACTTGTCCTGTCTTACTGTTCCATAGCACAATAGTTCTAAACACAGTTTTTTTTAAATGGTTAATTTCGCAAAAAAAAACGGCACTGCTAACTCTCCTTGAAATATCAAAACACTATGGAAAAAATATGCATCCCCACAAGAAACTGACAACTAAAAACAATCAACATTCACACTCGCATGAACTGCATGTGACTGGCAGAAACCTCTAGACATGCGTGCGGGCTTGGGACAGTGCTGGCCATTTCTTGTAAAACAAGGGGTTGACAACAACTCTGCCATATTCCTTGCAGAGAGAGAAGAGATAGAGCTTGCTTGCCGTTGTAGGTACTGACAGACAGATGCACGTCATGTGGGCAGGTGTGCCGTAGCGAAATTTTATGTTGGGGAGGGGGCAAAGACTCGTGTATGTTACGAATATGCACATACCCCAAAATACCGGGGTCCGGGGGTCATCCCCCGGATAACTTTGAATTTTAAAGTACAAAATTCTGCAATGTAGATGTTTCTGAACAGAAATATTGAGTATAAAGCAGCAATAATCACAACAAAAAAATTTTTCAAATAAAGTTACAAATGTATTACATATACCCTAAAATGTGTGTGTAGAGGGGGCAACCACCCCTGCTGCTCCTGCAGCTCTGGGGCCACTGCACGTGGCTACTTAGTGCCTTTCCTTTCTCCCGAAAACCATCACCACCCTCCCCTTCCACAATTTACACAACACCCTCTCTTCCTCAATGATAGGCAACAGCACCCCCCTTCCCCTCACAACCAAGGGCAAAAGAGGAGTAGCAAATACTTCCAACAACTTGTTTTCTTTTTTCTCCCATCCCAGTCAGTCATTACTCTTTTCCCCACGTAGAAGAATCTCTTTGTACTTTTGTTTTTTAAAATAATTTTTCCAGTTTTCTTCCCCCCCCCCCCCATCCTCTCCCCTGAAATTTCTATGATGCAACCTGCATCATAACCTTCTCCCCCTTTGTAGGCTCCGCTGTTTAAAGTCACTTCATATGTGACAATGAGTGATTTATTTTCTCCCGGTTCTCTGTCCTGATTCCTGGCAACTGTCGGTGGGGTTCTCAAATAAGCACGTTGGAATTTTAAGCCGTAATTAAATTGAATATCTGATATTACCAGCAGTTTAGTCACATTTTAATTTTTCTTCATTCAGAATAACCAGTGAATATAAATACAGTATGTGCAACTTTAAACTTTAAACAATGAAAAGCATTATTTGCTTGAATATTTACCGGTACCTGATAAGTTACTATTATGATGTAGGCCAAATACATAAGTTATATCAAATTTTTACATGGATATTAATACACACACAAGCATTCAGCATTATTTTGATTTTATTCACATTTAAAACCACAAAGCAGCTACAGTATACAATTTTTTCCAAAAAAAACAGACTGAATGTTTTTTTTTACATTATGTTTATTTGGCCTGGTACGGGCTAAAGTGTGACTGCTGGCATCTGGGGAGTGTTTTATAGTTTTTTTATATTTGTGTTAGTAGGTGCAGCACTTATATGTGAATACCTTAAAAAAGCTGTGTCCTGTCACGTTAGCATTATTTGACATGTGCAGTTTGTTGTAAACACTCACAATATGTGATGTCATATAATTGTGCACGTGTGTAGGAAATGCGAGACAACAGCACATTACAGTGCACGTTACAGGGATGCAGCAGTACAGTTTTACAGAAAAATCACATTCGTGTTCTCTGACTGTGTGTGTGTGTGTGTGCGTGCGTGTGGTGTGTGCGTGTGCGTGCGCATGTGTGTGTGTGTGTGATGGAAACAGATTCCAGTTCCTGAAACGTTGTTCTTCTGTCTGAAAAATTACTGTGTTTTGTTTTGTCTCATCATTGTCATATGTATTTTTATTCTATTTTGTAGTTAATATATTTTTTTGTTTGTCGCTTTGCCAAAGCAGTTCAAACCTGGGTAGTCTGCCTTGTGTCTGGTGTTCTTCTTTTTATTTTCTTATTTGGCTGACTTTGTTTTATTTCACCTGATTACATTTTTTGGAATTTTGTGTTTTGTATCCTGTTGGCTAAAGTATAGGTACTCAGCTGTTTTCTTTGTTTTTTTTTTCTCTGACTGACATCTACTTCTCAATGGAGTATCTATGTGCAAAAAAACCATGTCCAGTCATTCATGATCTTAGTAGGAAACATTAAACATTGCATTGTGCACTTGTCTGTATATGCCAGTCTCTACTTAAGTTACTGTCATACATTATTTGCAAATTTGTTGTAATTTTTTATTAACTAGTAGTTATAAGTGAAAATAATTTATGTTTTAAGTACAATATTTTGGATTTGCTTTTGTAACCCTTCAAATTAAAAAGTAATAAGCTAAGATTATTTTTATAATCACACGCAAGAATTTAGAGTGAAATGAAAGAAACAATGTTGATGACTTTACACATACACAGCCATACTTACAAAAATTTACGAGTTCTACGCTGTTAGAAAAGTAGTTCTTGCATTAGAAAAACAAACCTACATATTTCAAAATGATAGCATTTGAAATTGCAGTAAAGAATATTTTATTTTTTTTAGAATTTTTAGTAAACTTTTAATTTTATTGGGCATTATGTCTCGTTGGCAGTGAGATCGTTAATGCAGTTTTACACACCCTTACAAATAAGGACAGGGACTGGGAGAAGTTGCCATGGCCCATGTTAATGAAATCTCCTTGCATTCACCTGGAACAGTTTTGGGGAACCGTGGGAAACCAAACTCAGGATGGGTGGAACCAGGAATCAGATAATGATCTTCCCGAATGTGAGTCCAGTGTAATTTTTAATTTTTAGTGAAGTCCGTTTCGTTGGAAAAGTACCAGTTTAAAAACACAATTTTGTTAGGAAAATCAGAAGTCGCTGCATGGTGAGTATGGTATTTCTAAATTCAAAATATTTCTGAGCCTCAGGAACTGCCTGTTGGGATATTATGTAGACTTATATAATATTGATGAATCTTTCATTAATGACATACAAAGTTAATTTTTCTCAATATGAATCCAAGGGTAAATAGATCATATGTTAATTCCTTTCTGGCAGTTGAGCAATAAACTAGGTGTAGTGGAACAAATAGGTAAAGGATTACGTTTAATTTTTGTTCGTGCTTATCAAGACAGTTTTGTTGGAAAGTGCTTTACCTATTTTCAAATCAAAGCTCAACAAAGTGAAATAACAGCTGCAGAATGGAGAGTCAGAACAAAGCAGGAATTAACATCCCTTAGATAATTCCTGCACTATTGCAGTTTTAAACATATTCCCCACTTGCAACTTATGAGCCCTATTAAAAAAAATTAATGATAATGTTGACTGAGAATATTTAAAAAGATTAATGATAATGTTCACTGAGACTATTTAAAAAGATTAATGATAATATTCACTGAGACTATTTAATAAATATGTACTGAATTAATATTTGATCCAATATTAAATTTATGTTTATAATTATTTTTTTTTCTCTGTAGGGGCTTTAGCAACAAGCTTCCAGACAAATGGATACAATGCTGCTGGCATTATCAGCAGAACACTCACGAAGAAGCATGAGCATACCGTCTGTGGTCACAGACTATGAGGACCGATTAGAAGGTTCGTACTTCTCTATATGTATTCTTCATAAGTGAATTTTGCCATTAACTGACAACTTGGAGAAATTTGCTAATGAGTAAACATTATAATTTATGACAAGATGTGGTAAATAACATTACTTGCTATCTTAACTCACTGAACTTCCTCACACTTATCACCAAAAAATTCAAGAATGAAGAGAGAGAGAGAGAGAGAGAGAGAGAGAGAGGAGAGAGGAAAAAAAAAGTTAACTCCCATACTAACTGAAGTAACACAACTCTATGAAATGTTTTCTTAGAGACAGATTTACCACACTTTGCATTCAATTTATACTACTGTAAATGATAAATTATCATTGCAACATTATTGTTTAATGTAAGTATAGAAGTTGTGTCAGCCAATTTATTAAAAAATAAGAGAAACATAAAGGGGTCATTAAACACAAATAGGAGTTGGTACAGTTGGAGATTGTTCCCAGAGTCACTCACATTTCAAGAAGGTTTGTAATTATTATATTATATATTAAAAGCAACAAATAATATGTTAAAAGAAAATGGACAGTGCATCCTCAATGTCTATACTTAAGGCGCCTGTCTATTGGCAGTGCGTTTGTGTGAGTGAGGCACGGAGCGAAGGGCGATGTTGACCAGCTCCTGTGGGGCAGTATCGCCTCTACTGCAAGACGCTGAAATGGTGTGCAGTGGTATCGTAGAACACTCGCCTGACTGACACTTTCAGTGGTGACCCCATTATTTTATTGGTAGAAAATTTTAAGCAAAGTCCAACGCAGGGCCCTATACTAGTTTTGCAGACATTCATTCACAATATTGTGAGGCACGGCAGTCTGAAAATGCTGTTTTCTGCCATGTTGAAGGGCTTAAAAATGTTGTTTGTGACACACGCAACTCTGGTTCATGGTTATTGGCAGAATATAATAGGGCAGAGGCATGGCTCATTTGACTGTACCAACCAGAACAATGTTACCGCAAAACCACAAGTACTTGATTTGCGGGTATTACCCCGAGACGCCGAAAAATTAAAAACTTCCAATCACTGACCATGAAGCAGAGAAACAGGTGTTTACATAAAGACATTGATACAAATTGTTGCAGAATTCTTGTCAACAAAAATCACTGGCTCAACCTATGTGAAAGCTCAATCAGTGTCACATAGCTGAGAACAGATTCTAATAGGGTGATTATTTCACTTGCTGCAATGCACACATGCTACATTAAGCAAGCTCAGAAATATTCCTCCCCCTGGCCTGATTGTGCGTTTTGATATTGTGAGAGTAATGCAGATTGGTACGCACATTCTCTCACAGTAGAATACAAGAACAATAGTGTATCTATTTTAGAAAATAATTTACTGTGTAGAGTTCCAAACATATATTTTACTTGGGTACTTTAATTATTAGTTAGTAATAGAAGTGTTGTTGTAGCCGCATTGTTTGTGCTCCATGATTCAACACTTAGTCTTGAGTAATGGAACTAAATTTTTCTGTGAGAACAGTTTCAAAATTTGCCAGAATGCCATAATACATTCATTGCAGTTTCACTCTCAAGCAAATGATCAGTCCAGAAACATGTTAAGACTTTCAGATACAAATTTAAGGCTTTACTTCACTTGAGTGAGTCATTAGTGGCTTAGTGGCAACATTACCATGTTTCCTTCTTAGTTATTGGACAATGCCACATACAGTTACAGGCTGGTGCCTCAGTAATTTGATATTTGACAGATTGGTGCAAAATTGTTTCTCCCTAGTTGAACCTTCAGTACCGAACTTGGTTGGTAATTGCAGCTGTCCCCTCTTTCTCCAGTTCGACACATATCTAAACATTATGCTCTTGCAGTGCTTTGGTTTATAGACTGTATCAGTGGTGAAGCTTGGCCGTATTTTAAGGCAAGCTACAGCAGATCAAACTATATACTTTGAGCACGAGCGTTTAATGCTCCTGTGGGTCACAGCCAATGAAGGTGTGTTGTGGAGTCAGAGGTATATTGTTGGAGAATTCATTCCTCGCTGCTTGTATGCTTCTGGCTGTGGAGTTAGCTGCTCATGCCAGTCTAATGTTCCACAGACAGCTCAGAGTTATGTATAGTCATTGCTTAAGGGGCCCGCCTCGTTGCCATAAAATCACACTGCAGCGTGTTTGAAGAAAACATTTTACACCGAAACTAATACACGTGTGTTCACGCTGTTTCTCTACGAAAAGAACACACACTTCAGACGACTGCCCTTAAGTACTTTCAAGACAACACACGCATTAGAAATCCCCTTTTAGGGCACGTCAAAATGGGTTAAAACGGGATTTTCAGTCTGCTATAGCGGAAAATATACTAGCCGAATACATGTGAAACCACTTAAGGTAGTGCATTGGACTTTAATATAGTGATTTCGTAAATAAAACAATAGGGTCGCCACTTAAAGTCCCATAGGAAATTTGTTTTTTCGCGAAGACTGCACGCCTTAAGCGTAGAGGCGACGCACCGTTGTATGGCCCATACGACGTCGCCCTTAGCACTATACCTCACTCACACAAACACTTGTGCCACGAGGCGGGCCCCTTAACAGTGCTTGTCTTTGAACATGCCAGTCTTCATCTTTGCGTTCTATGGTCATGGAGACAAATGAGACAAGGGTGACGTCAATGTAGGCTACCTGGGATTGACTCAATCCGCAGGGTAGAAAAGACTGAATCTTCCATTATCATCTCAATGAGAGGCAGCAATTGGCACAGTGACAAGAGTATTCGTCTCCTATCAAGGTGATCTCGGTTTATTCCTGGTGAGTTTAGGCCCCAATTTTTCGCAAGGGGAAACTGTGACAGACATTGGCTGGCAGTTTTTGCAAGGTACTCCCATGTCCCCTAGCTTTAGTGTCTTCACTTTATTTCAGGACTTGGCAGATGCCTACGAGTGCCCAGTCTGAAATAGGCCTATGTTCTTGGGTGGGTTGCCTAGACCTTGAGTTCTCTCCCTATATGCTATTTTTAATGTCACCTTGATCAACTGATTATATTCCTCCATCGCAGTCAACTGTTAACTCAGTGCTGGGGGCAAGAGTAGTGTGAAAGAAGTGGATACTGAGAGGATGAGTACCCTTGCAGGGGCGGAGCCAATAAGTTTCAATTTAGGAAGTGTAAGGAGTGTGATAGGTACTAGAGTAGAAGAGAGAGTGAATGACAGTAGGCTGTGAAAAGTCTCACGAGCTGGAACGTTACCAGGTTTTGTCAATGACCAAGAACTTTATGAATGTCTGTTATTCAGTTCAATGTTTTGAGATAGCGGGAACACGAAAGTACATGTATTTTGTACATGTTAAATATTTTGCTAAAGGTGACATCCACAATACATTCTTTACACAGTATTTTATTTTTAGTACATGTAATATTTGTTTCATGCTTGTTTCTTTAATATGTGTTTACTGTTAACATTTTTTTTTGCACAAAATGACAATTTTCATTTGCTAACCACTTCTTACCCTGTGACAAGTTGATTAAGAAGCTGTGAGGTGAACATTTGGTTACAGTATGTTTAAACTTCATTCGAGTTAGTATGTTAAGCCGAAATTTCGTCTTACCTACCCAACCTTCGTAAGGTTTTAAAAATGTCTAGTGATGGTTGTGGAGAGCTTGGCAGAAAGGCAACGAGAAACTGTAGTAAACTGATACAGCAGTGTTGTGGACGAATAGTTCGTGTGAATCCCTGCTGAAGAGTCCGCTTCCTGTAATAATGATGTTGAGGGCGATTGATATCCAAAAAGGGACTGAGTAAAAGAAAACAATTATTGACTTGAATTTTGTTGATAATAGTATAACATAGTACTTGCAATTAAGCCGTCACATAGTGGAAAGTTCTTCTCCCCCTTTCTTACTCTCTAAAACCCATCCTTAACTTTCCATCCCCTTTTATTGTATGGAATTCCTTCCTCAGTAAATTCCTAGTTCTCTCCAGCTTCCCAAGATTGCCTACACCACTCCATTCTTCTTTGCACCCTCAGAATCTTTTTATTGTTTTTACTGTTTCCTTTATGCTCCCTCTTAGTAAATATAGTGTATGTTTAAATGAAAAAAATAACACTATGCTTTTGTAGTATAGGTGTTTGTATGATTGTTGCGGTAGAATTTGAGTGATGACGGTGTATTACATACCTAAATATAATTTATATGTTATGAGGGAAATCTAAGAGATATTGGAATTGGTTAAGTTGGCATTGTCTGCACTGCAAACATCCAGGACCGCCTCGAAAATTTTTGGGGTCTGGGGCAAAATTATTTCTGCCTCCCCCAGCCCCCTCCTTTATTTTATGAACAAGTAAAATTAATTCCTCATATATATTGGCAGTTAATACATATAGTTTACATTTAGCATATTACATAGAAGTGATGGTACGTCACGAAAATGTTTTGTGCTAATATACACTTGAAAACACTGTAGTTTCTTGCGACATATATGATTGGCTGATATATGTCTGACACAACATATCTGTCTGCAGACCAATAACAGGCATGAGTAATTACAATATTGGGATTATTATTGGCTCAGTCAAATAGGGTAACAGCTCTACGTACAAGTAAATTCCAGTAATCTTCTGGTAAGTTAGATGCGTGTTGAAATCTGTAAATAGTCAAGTTTTTCTGCGATAAACTATCATCTCTAATATGTGATGAAAGATGTCACAAAATGTTCAGAATAATCAGTCAGAATAAGCTATTTAAATATAAATTATTAGTGGCCTTTTGCGAACAGGATTGTGTGGGGAATTTCACACGTCTCCTACTCACCACCTCTCTCCATTTCGTGTCTGTGGTCGTTACCGGTCAACAGGACTAGTTGTGTACAATGATGCGAGATATGAAGTATGTCATAATGTAAATGTGCATGGACTCGAGAGGGACAAGAGAATTGTGGAAAAAGAGTACCCTTGCAGGACTGGGTCATGTAAGTGACAGAGTAGGAAAGGTGAGGAGTGTGACTGATATTCCAGCATAAGAGAGAGCGTGAATGGCAGGGAATGTTCTAAGACAACCCTGTGGAAAGTTTACTGGGAACTGCATGAAATATTTATGGACAGCAGTGTATACACATTGTTGAAACACTGCACACCACTTCAGCACCTTGCCTGTACTAGGTGTTTACGTAAGTATTACTCCTAGATTCCAGGGCAGATACATTTCAGCAAGGAGTTCTATAAACTGCTCATCCCCCATATTGCTGACCTAATATTTACTGCAGTTCCTGTAGACATTTTGCTGAGCTATTCACTTTTCTTTTTATTTAATCATTATAACAATAAAAAAAGCATATAAAGTAAGTTTTCCATTTTATTTCTCAGTATTGAACAATTTATGTAAAGTATTTCGGTTAGCTCCACAGCTTACAAAATGTGACACACATTGTTATCTGTATGGTATTATATTCCATGTTGTTTGTGCAGCAAATTGTAACTTCATAATGCTGTTTCTTTTTATGTCACAGTTTTCTTAGATATCACATGCTGTAATGATAGGATATGCTGTAACTTACCGGTAGTCACAAATATGCCAGTAACAGAATGTTTTCAGTCAACCATGGTGACTGGTGTATGTTGCAGAACTATCAGAAGCAGAGCTAGCTGTGGCTATTGAGCAAGTGAAGACGAAGACCAGCATGTTGCAGCAAGAGAACAGTATGCTGGAATCTTTCCTGGCACGAACAAATAAAAAGATCCTCAACGGTTAGTGGGAAGAAGAAATTCTGAAATTGTCTTGGGGCACATAAACAACATTGTGTAACTACACATTTTTATATTAATCCCTTAACTGTTTCACCCGAGTTATCTCGGCCAAAACCATGTGCGCGAATCAATACTCAACCGAGTATACTCGGGTAGCAACCTCATTTTCGTACTCCTTGTTGTTTCGCCCAAGTTTAGTCTTATATTGCATGCTTACTGTTGTAAATTTTATATGGCTTTATAGTCTGCAAAGAAAACAATTTTCAGCTTTCGAGATATTGATTATGTTTCTGTATAAGGGCGTAGTGTTCAGCTGTAACTAATATGTTGCTATTTACTCTAATAGTGTTGCGGGAAAAATATATTTTAGATAATACATCTTGTATCATGTTTATTTTGATTGAATCATGTAACACTAATACACACTAAGTATTTTTTGTACTTTTTGCAACCTTTTATTTACCCCCCTCGCAATTCTTTTACTTAGTCTTTATTTTCGCTAGCATTTTCAGTTGCTGTTCAGTCGTGTTACGTGTAGTACGTCGTGCGGATGCGGTATATCATACGAGAAATAAAATGGATTCTGATAACGATATCTTTGATAGTGGATCAGAAAGTGGTGATGAAATTCCATCTGACAGCTGCAGCTCAAGTTCCGAAGACAACGCAGATCAAGTGATTGCATCGGCGCGGCAGTGGTGTAGTGTGTTACCTCACCTGCACCAGCACCTCCACGATATGACTTTACTGGCACAAGTGGCGTACATTTCGACACAGATGATGAGCACAGTATTTTAGATTTTTTCTGTATGTTTTTTGATATGGTTCTCATGCAGCTTATCACTGACGAGACCAACAGGTATGCGCAACAATGCAACTGCAAAAATTGGAAAAACACAAGCGTAAATGAACTCTATATTTTCTTTGTTGTTATGATTTTGCAGAGCATTGTGTGGAAGCCTAGTTTTGAACTATACTGGTCTTCAAATGCCCTTCTGACAACTCCAATATTCCCCAAAATCATGACCTACAAACTTTTTGGTTTGTTGAAACGATTTTTACATTTCTTTGACAATGCAAGTTTTGACGACACACATCCATATCCGAAGCTGCGTAAAATCTGGCCTATTATTTTGGACCTAAATGAAAAATTCAAAAAAATGTACACATCTGAGAGGGACATTGTTATTGACGAGTCTCTTTTGCTGTATAAAGGTAGGTTACAGTGGAAGCAGTACATTCCCTCAAAAAGGTCACATTTTGGAATGAAAAAATTCCTGTTATGCGAGTCCACGAGTGGCTATGTGTGAAGCATGCTCATTTATACAGGGGAAAGACACACAGCTAGATGCAGCATATCATGACCTCCCAAAATCCTCCCAAGTAGTTATGACATTGATAAAGCCATTACTGAATAAAGGTTATTGTGTGACACTGGATAATTACTATTCATCGCCTACATTGGCTATTCGTACTGATACGTATGGGACAGTACGACTTTCGAGGCGTGATATGCCAGATCCTCTTAGGAAAAAAAACAAATTGAAGAAAGGTGAGATTGTAGCATACCAGAGGGGGAAAATAACAGCAGTATTGTGGCAAGACAAAAAGAAGGTATCTATGCTCACAACCGTACATGGTGCTCAGACCATGACAGTTGGAAAAGCTGGAAAGGAACCAGTGATGAAGCCTGAAGTTGTGGAGGCCTATAACAACACCATGGGAGGTGTTGATCGTGTTGATCAACATCTGGCAAATTACCCTGTCTCACGAAAAAGGGGAAAAATTTACTACAAGAAACTTTTTCAGAATTGTCTGGAAATTTGCACTTTCAATGCTTTCTTGCTTTATTCAAAATGTGGAGGGCAAAAGTCTCATCTAAAATTGAGGTTAGCTCTTGTTCAGGAAATACTTGATAAGTATCACTCTACTGACATTTCACTGAAACGTACTGGTCAGCCCGGACCATCACCTGCTCCTCTGCGGCTAGCAGAAAGACATTTCCCGGAAGTCATACCGCCAATAGAGAAGAAAGAGAAGCTGACCAGACAGTGTGGTATGTGTTCCCGTGTGAGAGATGTCAATGGGAAGAAGATACGTAGGGAAACAAGATACTACTGTCCAGATTGTGATGTACCACTGTGTGTAACGCCATGCTTCCGGGTTTATCACACAGCACCAAATATCTGAGCAAGGGGACAGTACACATTCAGAACAACAATATGTGCTTGCAGTTGACATATTTATGTTTATTAGGAAGAATTATAATGCATATGGCACATATGTGTATTATTGTCAAGATTGGCTGTCAATTGACTTGAATACATTTTATTTAGGATTATTTTTTTTATTTTTTTTCCAGCATGCAATAAAGTTACTGCTTACACGAATATATGATCCATGTGGATTAACATGTGAATAAGAAATACATTCCTTTTTTGCGTTTTGCTGTAGGACAAAGTTACCTTTCATTGTTGTATAAATTTTTCTGAACATTAGATAAATATATACGTGGATTCGTGAGAGTAAATATATCAAACACTTTTTTCTTGTTTTTTTGTGTTTAGTATTATTTACACGAAAAAGTATTTCTGATTCTGACTGACCAATTCATGCGAATGAATATTCAAAGGGGCTATTGTTTCTTTCATATATTTTGATAGTATTTATTAGGCATACATTTTATTTTGTTTTGTGATGTACCAATTTATTAGATACAGCTAAAACAATTATCACATTATGTGTTATGTAATTTCATCTAAATGGATAAGCAAATCAGTTATTTTTATTTTTTGTCAAATTTATTAGACTTCGTTATGGTATTGAATTAATTCTTTGAAACAAAATGCAACAATGTTAGGTATAAATACATGTAATTTGTGGTAGTGAGTATATGAATCGGTTACATTGGTTTTGTTTGTATTTTGTTTACATAGTTTTCAAATGTTTTTTGTTTTGTAATTCCTTCAAATTTTCTGGCGCATCAAGAAATAACCAAAAATAATGACATGTATCACTGAAATCAAAATGTAATTCATGTGAACTGCTAAACAATGTTTTTTCTATTGCATTTATTTATTCATTTTGTAACTACACAAACAAACTATTTTTTCATAATTCTGTAGACAAAACGATTGTGGAAATTTGTAATTTTATGTCATATAATGTTTTTTTTTGTGTTTGTGACTGTCAGTAATGGTTTATGAACTAATTATGTGGTAGTACATTCACGCCCGAGTATACTCGGGTGAAACTATTGACCTGAATTCAAAAATTCATAACTCGTAAAATATAAATATTAAAAAATATATCTTACTGGATATTACATCCCTCTAGATGGTAGAGTAACTTAAGCCCATAAAAAAATTACGTAATTTTTGGAACATTTTTGTATAATTAATTAAACTGTTAAGGGGTTAATATATGCTTTTTCTTTTACACTTGCTTTTCATAGCACCTCTTCAGAAACCACTACATTTCTTCACAGAATAATGGTTTTCTACTGGAGAACTCTGCCATATTATTCCTTTCTGTATGTTTCTCCCATGCTGGTTCACTACTTCCATCATCCTGAGTTCATCCAACTTTATAGCTTGTTCATTTAATCTATTTCCACCTTGTCACGTTTATGTAAACTACTAAGTTCCACTGAAGCATTATACACCAATTGCATGCCTTTCTTAGACATAATACTTACGACACTTCACCATTGTATGCGTGTCTAATGGTCATGATTAAGCTGCTGTTCCTTCGGTAATACTAACCTCTAATCACTCAATTTCCTGATACATTTACAGCTTACAATACGGCAGTTGCATCTTTGTACTGATGCTGCCGTATTGCAGTGTCTTATGACAGTGATTATGTAATGTTGGTTTTGTTTGAAAGTCGTCCCATGCAAACCGTAATTGTTTTTTCTTGTAGTATTTATTTTTCTTTACATTTTTTTTGACTGTGCTTATGCTACCCTTCTCTTAGAATTTTATTTTTCATACAGCCCCTAGTGTTCCTCTCTTACATGGTGCCTGTTAAGAGTGTGTTACGGGTGCTACTTTCTTGGAGCAGTTTAGTGTATTTGAGTTAAAACAAATCTAGAGAGTGATAAGGGTAATGCTTTCATTGACACCTAATACAGTAATACTGCATTGTTATCTGTACAAGATGCTGAAGTGGCCTGTAGTGATTCCGTAATTTATATTGCTAATGTTACTGAATGCATTTAAAATAAAATAAAATTAAGTTGTAAGTTCCTGGATACTTAGTGTAACTGAATGGAGTTATGTTCTGACGTAAGCATATGATACTGTCATATTGATATTTCATGTTGAAACATTTTCTTACACTCCTCAATGGACTTGTAAAATGCAGGAAAGTATAAAAAAGGGAATTTTTCTAATGTAAAAGCAACAAATGGAACTGGAGAAAGTTGGTCTAAAAGGTGAGAAAGTGTAAAAGAAGAGGTTATGCTGTGCTGTAATTGAATTAAAAATGTTTTTGCAGTGAATTAATTAGGCCTACATGGTGTGGAAGTACAATGGGGTTAGTACCTAGAAAACATTATAATATTTACATGATTTTTCCAACTTATTTTCACATAAAATACAACGTAAAGTAATAATTTTGTGCACATTTTAATTTTCAAGTTATTGAGCTCTAAAAATGCAGTATTTTCAAACGCTGCCGTAAATATTGAAAATGTGTTTTTAATTGGCTAACGTGCATATGGCGAAATTGGACAGTTGTTAATGTTTTCGTTTCTGCCCGCCAGTCATTATATGTTCTGAGATTTTCACCAATTTTAAAAAACTTATTAAATTTAATGGTTTTTTGTTTACTTAAAAGCTAACTCTGGAAATTTTCTCGTTAATGTATTCATGATTGTAGAATTTTTAGTTAGTTATGAATATTTAATTGGCACTTAGTACTTTGATGTTGAGTGAAGACAGCACATTTAGTTTATTTTTACAACATTTTAGCGTTAGATTTGAGTTTGTCACTTCAGTTTAAATTCTGGAGTGATAACTTACCACAAATACTTTATTGTTTCAAAATCAGTCAAGAATAATACATTTTGGTTTAAAATGTCAACCGAATAAAATTTGTACGCGTCCAAAAAGTGATCTTACCAAGCTAATAGTTTGAATATGTTTAAGCAAACCTGGCCCTTACAAACTGGTAATGGCGCATTCTGGCTGCGCACGTCTGGAAAATAATATAACACACTAATATTCTTTTAAAAATACTTTTTCCTATCAATAATTTTTACGTTTCAAGTAAGAGTCGCAGCCTGCTGTGCTGCCATCTGTAATAAAATTTTGCAAGACCCCGCCCACCTCTCGAATTTTCAGCCAATCACGGATGCCTGGAGCTTGCCTGTTGGCTAAGTCGTTTCAATAGGTGTGGCTGCCGCATAGCGGAACAGCAAAAACATAGTGAATTGAACAGATGTGTAGATTTGGTTGCAACTTTCAGATTAAAAGGATTTACTTATTTTATGCTAACCATGTCATACTGTACACAATACATTGAAATAACCACTGAATACATAAACTGTACTTTTGTCATTAACAGCAGACCATTTTAGGTTTCTTGTAGAAACGATGCCGAGTATGTTTTGTGTTGTCATATGATATTGTAGTAAATAGGTATTGCATTTGGCGTAAATTTAGTTGTATTGCCGACAAAGGATGAGCTACTGTGCACATTTATTCATTGTAATTCACGCCATACCCATTCTTACCACTTAAACAACTTATTTAACACAACTTCATGAACTAAATGTAAGTTGTTTTAGGGCTAGAGTAAACAGACATGCAATAACAAGTCAGCTGACGTCACAGGGACATCAACATTGCTGCACTTGTTTTCATCAAGCTATAATAAAAGCTTTTTTTCTCTTCTTCAAGATATATGGACGCAAGTACAGAAAGTGTGATACTGTTATTCATTAATTTAATTATGTTCTTTTAAATAAAAATATAATTAAAAACAGGTAATTTTGCCATTCTATACCTTGGAGGCATCAGACGGTATGACACAAAAATCATACTTTTCAGTAGAGCAGTTTGAAGAGTGAATCCATCTACATATTTAATACCCAAAAATGTGGGTTTTTGATAAAACACAGAATGTCACTAGATAATACTTAAAACTGTGGTAAGGTTTATGGTAATAAGTGCATTTTGAGAAAATTTGACATACTGTAGTGTCTTATACCCAAGGTGCAGAATTAGTTATTCAGATTTTGGTTGTGAAAACTCCGTGCCCCTGCATCTTGTCACGTTTAAAGAGAACTTAGCTACAATGTCATTTTCTCCTGGTCTACTTGGATTAAGTAAAGGAAATTTCGAAAGCACATTCTTCCTCCAAATTTATGTAAGAAGGTTAGTTGGCAATAAAAATGAAACTTTAATGTGTCACGAACAAGAAATTATCAATTTAATGAAATCCCATTTAATTATAGTTTTACGTTATCATTGAATTGCAGACTTACTGAAAGAAGATATTGTATACTCTTTTAGGAAATTGCTTTTACCTAGTCCCTGTAGTTAAGGATTACCCAGTAAGTGTTTACTGATGTTCTTTAATTATTGTGTAAATTAACACAAACCAGATGCATTAAGTAAGCTTGTTACTTTTTTTGTAGTACAACTGAGTTTTAGAAATACGTACAATACTCTTGATTTTTTTTCCCAAATTGTTACATAAAAGGCTTAATCGTAATAGAATTTTATCATTTCAAATTATTAACTGAAATCAAGGGACGTTGTCATGCTTCAGATTGTTATATAACATAATATTGATATGGCAAACAACTCCTATATAAATATGTAGTAAGAAAATTTTCTTTACAACTTTAAAGAAATTTATTTCTAAGACCCCTAAATATTTATGTACTTTTTTTTTTAGATTATATGCTGTACAATTCCACTTGCTGGTTTCTTGGTGAACACACCTACTGCAGTAGGTGTAAATGAAAAGAAGCATGTGCATGACATATCTTTAAGGATACGAGGATACGTGTGTGTCTTGCTCCTTGCAAGTGCAGTGGCGTGTGCAAATGCTTACTGAAACTATGCCCATGACATTCACGTGTAAGCAGACCTGATTTATAATGACAACACTCAGCACAATTATTCCGGTGCAAATTATTTTATTAAAGAGCTATGTCAGTTTGGTATAAAAATGTCTGTTACAAATTAGATGAACTTAGGACTTTGTGTTTTTTTTTTTCCTTAGTTTCAATTTGAAAGTCTTTATTTTTATATTAATGCCAAGCATTCGTTTAAGTTTTACTCCCTGCTAAGTCTTAATTGCAGCAATAATATTAGTTAAAAGTATATTAATTCTCCATTGGTATTGTTCACTTGATTTTCCTGAGCAAATGTGAAGGTTTCCGACAGATCAGCAAGTTTTAGTTTTACAACAGTTACATAAACTCAGTGGCAGAAGTTAATACACAGGGCTCCAGCGGCAGTTTGACCAGAAGGGGAAGGCATCAGTACTGGCTAGCAGACGACTACTGGCCGCCACATCATCTATGCTGAGTTCTTCAGGGCAGCTGTCGCACCGCAGCTCAGACACACTCTCCAGCCCCGTGCCGTCCGGCTTCCGTTCCAGCTCTATCTTCAAGATTGCCGCTGCGTTGGACCATGTGCCCAGGTATGCCTTCCTTTGTCCTTGCTACATTCACTCCTCAGGCAGGCTTTTTTTAATCTCCGCTGATCTCTTTGCACAGTCATAGTTACCATGTAAAATTTTAAGCCATGGTTTGAGTCTGTTTAGATCAAATACCCAATCGTCATAATTGATTTATTCAACTCTTCTCTTCTTACATCTTCCATCATAGAATTCTGCTCTCTTCCACACTTCTTTTGACTGCCTTTTGCCAATTTCTCAGCCATTTTCCTATTAGTTTTCTGTCCTCTTCTTGGTACTTTTTAGCATATTCTTTGCCAATTATGGCTTTCCATTTTATACATAATTCCATACGTATTCCTTCTACTTTAACCTAAGCATCTTTATTCAGTTTGAAATGGGCTCCTCTTGTGATCTCTTCACAATCCTTTCATTTTGTATCACATCTGATCTTATAGCATCTAATCTATTTCTTGTCAGCTTCTTCTCACATTTGTGTACCCTTTTTAACATTCATATTCGTGTTCTGTGATTGAATTTTCAAAAGAAAAGTTGTGGGTGCAGTATTTGTGGCCACTTGTTAAATATTTTACTGTAATTGTGCATTAATTTTAGAAATAAATGAACGCAGCATATTTATCTTTCCTGACAATATTGATAACTAACACATTTTGTTTCTAATTCTTTAGTTGTAATTTTTTCTCCAAACATCCTAATATATATTTATTTAAATATTTGAAAATGTATCAAAATAAATAATGAACGTATTGTGACGCGGCGGGTGACTTACTTACAACAATTCCTGGTCACGGCACCAGAAATCTGATGCGTAGGCGGCTTAGAAGCCTACATCATCTTACCAACCAACAACCCTCGTTATGGCACCAGAAATGTGACACGGCGGGATTTTCTTAAGCCTACATAGCCTTACTATTGGCCAGTAATGATCATATAGTGGTCATTAGAAGATACTTGCAGTTCTCAAGTAACATACAACTCGTTGCCGTAACTGTTTTTATTAACTTGAAGTTTAGACTTTTACATACTGAAATAGTTCAAATTGCAATAATAACTTTATATGAGCCCTAAAACATTTTCAAAGCCTGACGCTCCCGGGAGAGAACAGCTCAAATCAAGGAAACTTTTAGTGAAATAGAACAAAATTCTGAAAGTTCCAACCACGCCACGACATTTAAAATCTTACGCATTGTCAAAAACATGTGCCCTCAGCTCGGCCACTAACAACCAAGAAAAACAAATAAAATTACAAAAAACTTTGGCAAATTCGCATGGCTGCAGTGCCACCGTGCTCCCGCACAGCCCACGCACTGTTCAACACATCCACCCTCCTCCGTGACCGAACAACAAGTAAAAGATGGCCGACCCCGCGACACTTGTTCTGTCCCTGCAGCGCCTCTGACAGCCACCCAGCGCACTAAGGTAAAAACGTAACAGAAAGCTAAAAGTAAATTAAATATAATGACAAATTACAATCTTCATACTTTTAAAGAGCCTCTGAAGTGAAAATATTGCTTTGAAAAACATACCATATATACTCGTGTATAGTGCACCCTCGTGAATAGTGCGCACCACGATATTTGCAACAAATTACAGGGGAAAAAAATTTTTAGTGCCTCACTAGTATGTAAAAAAAAAGGGAGGACGAGCCGAGCGAGCAGTGAAACAGCATGAGAGACGCTATGATAGTGGAGTCAAGGAAGGAGGGGGGGAAGAAAGGAAATGTAGCTGGCAACATGTAAAAGAGAGAGGACAGATACCATTCACACTGTAAAGAGTGTGAAGGCAGAGAGGGTGGGGGCGAGCCAGGAGGGGGGGGGTGCTTGTCTCTCTGCCAAGGTCGCTTGCTGTCTGCCAGCCATCGCCTCGTGCGTGTGTGCTTGCTCTGCTGTGCCTGCCGCTTCCAGCATGTCTCCCCCCCTCTTCCTCCAACCCCTAAGATAACATGCCTTGACATCAGCAAGCTTGCCTTTTTTATCTCTCCTGGTGTGTTTGAGGGGGTGGGGAAGGAAAAAAAAGAATGATGCTCTTTGAGGGGGTGGGGGAAGGAAAAAAAGAATGATGCTCTTTTTTTTCTTCCTTCCTTTCCCATGAAAAGATAGCTGGTCATGAGCCATCAAATATCTTTCCAGGGTGGGAAAGGGGGAAAAAGGAGATCAATGACGCCTTTTTCTTTCTTTCCTCCCCATGGAACGATAGCTTATTACGAGACGTTATTAATTAACTTTTGTTAAAATTAACTTTTATGCCGGTCCCTCACTCTCGCCGAGGCGGCACGAGACAGCCCGAGCACAAAAATGTAGGGGATGACCTCACCTCGCCTCGGGGTGCCTCGTCCTGCCTCGCCTCGCCAGGTCTCCCTCCAGAGGCGAACTTTTGTGCCGAGTCACAGGAGCCGACACCCGCCGAGGCCCAAGGACAAGCGAGGCCAGAGGACGAGCATCCCCCTACACTCTCGCCGGTGTGGCAGGCGTAAATTTGAGTTCTCTGTATATATAGTAACTATCCAAATCTCATAATTGCTTATAACATGTTATTAACAAATGTAGTACTAATTTTGTTATGAGCTTGAGTTTTTAAGTTTTATAGCTTTGTCCATGTTATTTCATTGTGAATTAATTCGTTTCGGTATGTGTGTTGGTTTTTGCCAAAAGCACGCTCAAGTAAACGACAAATTTTGACTTTTGCCATTCAATTATGGGAAAACTATGCGGGCTAAAAAAATATCGAAAGAGGAAATTACACTAAAAACAATCACCTACAAACCCAGCATTATTTTAAACCAATAAAAAATTTGAGTATTAGCCACTGGAATACCTTTATTTAGATGATGTTCATAAATCCTTATTGTTTGCTGCGATGTGAAAAACTGAGACTATTGACTAAAGCACCTTAGAAAAAAGAAGGCTTCGATTAAATCTGGAGCTGGAGCAGACGACGTTTACAAACCCATATGGTTTGCTTTTGATACACTGGGGCAGTTTTTGAGGCCGGTGTATGAATGCGCTCCAACAGTCAACACGGAAAATACAGTAAGAACAATGTCAGACAATAAAATTACGCACTTATTCTGAATGTGTATTAGTCATGTAAACCACCCAAACGAAAAAATTAAAATTTTATGTGAAATGACGAGAAAATAATATCCATCAAGTGAGCTGTATTCTATATCTTTATTTATTTCACTAGTAGTGTGACGCGGCTACGTCTGCTGTTGTTTAGTGTGTCAGTTGTTATATATTGTTGTTGTTGTCACTGTAGTGGGCGTTGAGGTTATGTTACTTGGCGTGCTCCGGATAGCTCAGTTTAATTAATTTGCAGGGTTAAATAACAATCGTGATTCTACCAACGAAAACTCACTCAGGCAACTGTCAATTTATTTTTGCTACAACTTTTTACAGATGTTTGGTGTCGTTAAGTTTCTTACAAAAAGGCAGTTATTCAGCAAACAGATAAACCCGTCAGCTGTCCGGCGTTACCATGTCTGACCTTGAGTTAAACAAAAAAAAATAGTTATAAAACACTTGTTCGTGGCCCGAGATTTTTATCAATGCTATGCCATGACTGCATATATTTATGGCAAAAACCCCGTATTTCCCGCCACCATTAAACAAAGTTCAGACGGTACAAAAAAAACTCTAGAGGCACAAACACCTCACGCAGTCTCTCCAGCGCTCCCAGGGCCAGCCCCGCAGCACCCTCGCGACCTGCAGACGTCTCTCCTACTCCACCATCACTACCCGACTGATAAACCCTCGACGGACATAGTAACTAAGGCTGTGTCTCAATTCAAGAGTGTGTACACTCTCACTACCCACTCTCCCTCTCGGCCATTCTGGCTCACTGCATTCTATCGGCAGTAATTGTAAGTATATAAATAAATAATCTACACTGCGAACGAATTAATTTAGGTACAAGGCCTCAAAAATAAAATAAATGAAAGAAACATTGAATGACTTCACTGCTGTTAAAATTACACGATATAGGTATTGATACCATTAAGGACATTATTTCATTTAATTTTCAGTGTTTTTAATCAATCGCAGTGGCCTAATAGTTTACTCTCAAGGCCACAAAAGTAAACGGTATGATAAATCGGGATTTTGTAATAACTAAGACATATTTAATGTAGGTTATTGTTATTATCTACTATAATATATTTATTAAATACAAGAACGGCGGATTAAAACAACGAACAATGAGTAAAAATAATTCTTAATAAATACAAATTAAATGGTTTAACCTTAAAGCAATATGGCTGCCACAGAGGGTGTGAGAGTGAGCTGCGAGGGAACATCATCGTTCACTCTCCCATTGCACACTCTCACTTTGAGTTGGGACAGTAGAAAGTACCCTCTGTGACGTCAAGAGTGGACGAGAGAGTACTCTTTCAGCGAGTTGGGACACGGCCTAATAGCGCACCTCGGCGGAGTGATACAACAGACTCCAATTTTCCCAAAAACAGCATAATTACACTTAAAACATATCACAAAGGATTCCAAAATTTGAATATATAGTTTTTACATTGAAATAAAATTATTTATCCACACAAATATAATAGTTGGGGACAAAAGGTGTGCAACAGTGGAATTACTTTCGCGGCACAATACCCTAAGCAACCCCCTGTGATGGCTGACCTACATGCGTCAGTAACCTACATCATGGAGAGAATTCCATGAAGCAAGCAATCAACCACAACGTCGGTGCCAGAAATCCTACAGCCTGGAGACGCTTGCAACACCTGAAGTTACTCACTTCACCAGGGAATATTTAATAATATGCTAAAATTGCCAAAACTCAAAAGTTAGTTAACATACAAGAAAAGGTTATATCAACAAAAATAATTAAAATTTTATTGTGGTCAATTTGAAACCAAACAAGCCAGGAAAATACACAAACAACTCTACTTTAAATTTCTTGACTATTTTTATATTAAAATTTTGAAAAGATGAATTTAAATTAACATGTCCCCAATTACTAAGTTACTGAATTCTGTTGTATCATACCGGACACCTGATGAACTCATACTGAAAATGGCATATAGCCTGTTATGAAAGATTTCATATAAATTTAAAAAGGAAAACAAAAAATACTTTATAAAGATTTAACCAAGATGGGGAAAGTGGCTGAACACTTCACAGTAGGTACGTCACAACAATTATACATAGTAATATTTACAAGCATTATGAACTACTTATTTCAAATTAATCGTGTTTTGTAGAAAAAATAATATTTACTAAATATAAAGTTTATACTCCTGTTAACTATTCGCTATCGTTTCACTAAACTGCTCTTTACAACAAACTTAAACTTGACAAAAAATGGAATATACCTAGTGGGTTTAAATTAACAATGTTCTCTTGGAAGTTTTATTTTTTTGCATTTGCAGCTAGCAAGTAGCATAAAAAAAAATTAGTAGGCCTATTTACAAAAATATTAAGTAAACAAAGCAGATGCTACAGTGAGGTCTGTATCCTCCATATTGGGTCTTGCCTCTGACAGTTTCGCACAGTCTCGGGGGAGGAGTTGCCTCTCGGCGAGTGTGTGGGACCCCCTTCGTACATTCTCGCCTCCGGCAGTCTCGCATCCCTGTCTCGGCCGAGCCGCCTCGGCAAGAGTGTGGGATCGGCATTAGGGTTTTAGCAGCGACAGTTACTACAGAGCAAGGCAGGAGGGGAAAGGGGGAGAAAAAGAAAAGGAAGAGGAGTAATGATGGAGAAACCTGGCCGTGAGAACGTTCTCTCTCTGCCTCCCACAGTTGACACCCGTCGGTTTACTACTATAACTTCGGCTTCTTATTCCCCCCCCCCCTTTTTTCCCCCCATCCCGACCAACCGCCGGTCTTTTTTCTCTGCTTCCTACTCTTGA
>PNEQ01001669.1:25653-49137 GCA_003012365.1 Medauroidea extradentata | reverse complement strand
ATACTGTATATTAATAAGCACAAATGCGAATGCAAATGCTTAACCGACTATATAGACACAAACTTCTGAAGTTACCAGAATTTCACAGGCGCAATAAAAAAAATTGTTAACAGTGTAAAAAATTATTTGCATTATAAAAAATCGCGGATAATCCGCAAATCGGATGATCGAGTCGCGGATAATCGAGGTTCTACTGTATGTAGTAACGTAGCAGTCCATTTCTTATCATTGCATTTGTTTACATACATAATTCATGAAGTGAGACTAGAAAAAGCGTATAAAGGTGAGGACTTTGAACAGGTTAAACATCACTCAAAAGTATGAGCTGGTTGGACAAGAGCTGGAAGAGGTGCTAGCAGCAGTCGTCAGGTACAGGGCACGCTATGTCCGGCAGCAGAGCTGTCTCGTGGCAGAGGTCGAGAACGCAAGGCTCATGCTGCATGAATTGGAGGAAACCATGGCTCCCTACTGTACCAGCACTACAGATTCTCAAACATCTGCCAACAATGTCATCAGGTTAGTTAATTTGGTATTAATGAGGGAAGATAACCACTTGAAATTAATTTATGCAGGCAATATTATTCAGTTTTTATTTGCTTTTTATAGAGTTTTGGTGAAATATGACATTGTTCAAAGAGAAAAAAAATTTTGTAAATCAGTTACCTCTGAAGTCTTCTCTCTATATGAATTTGGGTTTACCTACTTTCCCGACAGTATTTTAAATCGGAAGTCAAGTATTTCCAACTTTGGAAATTTAAATGACAGCTTTGTTGAAGTTTGTGCAACTCCCCCCCACTTTGACACCCACGTTTGTTTATGTTTGTGCATGCCGGCACTACAGTAATTAAAACTTGTGCATGGCAGCACACAGGCGGCGTGAAGGGTGCCGGGCAGTGTAAAACAGCCAAGACAGGTCAGCCCCGGCAAATGCACCTGCACTGCAATTGCAATTCTTCCTCTCTTCTGCTCTAGGCGTACAAGCTCTGAGTGAGGGGCAGAATAGAAACAGCATACACTTACATCTCCTACTCTGCCCTACTGCGTGAGTATATAAGCAGCAGTGCAGTGGCATTCTTATCAATACTATCTGTTTGAGGTAACACTCTCAGCAAGAAGCTAGAGTCAGTGATATTTTAGGGATCACTTTGACTAGCAAGACCCAGCAGTAGAATAGTAATAGTATTTCCGAAGCCGTTGTTAAGCCATTCATGTCTGCATATGTGTAATTTGACCCTTTTAAGAAGTTTTCCTGGTTAATAAACATTATTTTTGGTTGTCCCAATACAAATGCCTTTACAGGGTTTTACTGTATTTTGCGCTGTCATCATTATTTTATGGGGGTAGTTTAATTTGACACTAGCTCAGGAGGAGAAGTGTGTGGACCGTATGAGTGTGCAGATGGTGGATATTTGGTTTTGAATATTTTTGAATCTAATAACTTGTATTGACAGTTGCATGGTAAATTCTGATAGGGTTCAGCGCCTGTCTTGGGTTTTTGCGGATTCCGGCAGGGAAGCTGGACACTGCCTTTAAAGAGCAGTCCACTCTACTCTCTTGTAGAGACTTAATTTAATTGAATCGCCCAGTGGAGAAAGGAACTATGTAAGTCCATTTTATGGCATTTTCATATTTACACCTAGTTGTATTAAACTCACTAATGCACACACTACTGTGTTGAAACGAATGATGCCCGAAGACTGGGTGTGGGATAAACAGAAGGTAACATCACCACGCATTGTGGAGAAAAGAACTAAGTCCCGGACTTAGTTCCTTTCTCCGCTGTTTGGTGGCACGTAGAAACAAATCCGAAAGTTGAATACTATTTTCTTAGCAGTCAGGAGGCTAAGTTTCTAAATATTGAAGACAAAATGCCCAGGATCTCTATTTACAAGGGTTGATCATTGTAAATGATATAAACCGGCAAAGATCGAGGAATGTAAAAGAGAACAGTGAAGGTATGAAGAGACAGCATTCCTTTGACTATTTTGTAGTGGTTGATGGTAACCAAACTAGGTAAGTTAATGTAACCAAGCTTTCCTTAACCTCCATGGTGTTACACAGAAGTGGGTGTTCGGTTTGTCAAAATTGCTTACTCAAGGCAGAATTCCAAACTACCATCATGGCAAAAATCCAAGTACATCTAAAACTCCTGTAAATGTTATGAACCTCATACATGAGCATGTTGAAAGTGTTCCATTAAAATGTAGGCATTATGGGGGTGTATAGAAGTAAAGCACTTAAATGCACGTTTAGATGTCAAGGCCATGCATAATATTTTTCTTAAGAAACATCTAGATCTCAAAACAAAATATGATTTCTACAGATCATATAACCGTGAAAACTTCAACTATCCCTTTGGCCGTCCACAGATAAATGTCTGTAGCACATGTGAGGAACTAGAAACTAAACATAAATCCCCACACATTTCCAGCAACTTCAAAAGAGTAGTGCAGTCTGATATTGATATTCACGGACGAAGGAGCAAGAAGTTTTATAATTATCTGAAAGAAACACAAACTGAATGTGTGAGAAGAAATGATGTTTCAGGACTATGTTTGGATTTTATGCAGAAGTTACCACTGCCAAAAATTCCAGTGCAGGTAACTTTTTACTTGCGATAGTTGTGGGCCAATTGTTTTTGCATTTATGATCTGAAAACAAAGCATGCTATTAAATATCTGTATCACGAGGGTGAGGTAAGAAAGGGAGCAAACAAAGTTTGCTCCTTCATAAATCATTACTGTACACAAATCATGTCCGAAGAAACAACTGAACTTTACTTATATTCTGACGGAGCTCCAGGATAAAACAAGAACTACTGTATATCATGGTAAGAATGTGCCTGGGAATGACACAACTTGGTGGGTTTAAGAATTTGGTTCACAGATTTCCAGAGAGAGGACATTACTTCCTGCCATGTGATCAGGTATTTGGAGTACTGAAGAGGAAGATACAGAAGATGGATTGAGTTTATACTCCAAAGGAGTTTGCGGAAATAATAGCCAACAGCGTGTCCAATATAAGTGTGATAATGTTTGAAACTGAGAGATTAATGAACTTTGACATCTGGTGGCCTCGTCACTTCAAAAAACATATGTCGTCTCAAGAAACCGGCAAGAGATCCATTCTACGAAGTGAGAAACAAGGTTTCACCATATCCCAATTTAAGGAATTTTGATATTACAGTGATAATCAAGGTGTAGTAACAACTCTTCCGTACATAAACAGTTTTGTTAGGCACAATTTTCACGTGGATAAGAAAAACACAAATTTCTCCACAAATTTGGATGAAGCATATCCTGCTGGAAAAGTGCCCATTAATATGGCAAAAATGATGGAAGACATCAAGAAACTCCTAAGATATGTTAGAGGCGAAGATGCAGTGTCCCTTTATGATGAAATAGTGTTGTAGCCTACTGTTTGTTCCAAAGTTGAGACCTGTCAAGATGAGTCTTTGTAGGGATAAATGGTGAACTTAAGTCGACTATTAACTATGACTTATGAGACGTGTGTAGTTATCGCTAAAGTGTATTCTGAATGTGATGCTGGATCCTATGCTACTTTTCAAGAATATTACAATATTGATACTTATGTGAACTGATGAAATGGAACTCTGAGGATTAGTGTGTTTTTCGGATATTATATACTTTAGAGCAATACAATCTACTTTTAACTAGCTGTATATGTTTATTATTCACATTCTCACATAATTTAAGACACAAATAAACCGAAATATAGCTTGTAAATAGCAAACAATTGGAAAAGCTGCTTGAAAACAGCTAGCAAGCGGAGAAGGGAATTAAGTCAATTTGTTTTTTCTTCAAAATACTGGTGTGCAAAATACATTTGACAGATTTCATATACCATCCAATAATTATATACCAAGAGCAAGGAAGTTGACGCATACAGAAATTTGAGGATTCAGGCTAAAGTACTTTGTTCGGATAACAGTTTATTCCTTATCCTGAAAAGTAACAAAAAGTGCCTTATTCAATTGTTGTTTGGTCATTAATTTTAATGTATTCTTTCCTGACCTTCCCCTATGCTTCACATCATTCCTGGACAGGCATTGCCGTAGGTTTCCTGTGGCAGTTGAGCTTGCAAGGCGCCTTCAGCGCTCAGAGGACAGCACGAACATTAGCCATAGGCAGGTACAGAGACCAGAGGAAGATACCAGGTACATACCTAAAAAGAAAGAGATTCTAGTTACTGAGGAGACATGTCTCAGCAAGATAAAAACCCCAGTGCAACATGTTCATGACTTGATGTAAATCAGCTTTAATATAATTCGTTATAGCCATAAGAGTACGTATTAAAAAAATTATTTATTTTCTGACCATGGAACAGTGCTTGTTTACTCTGCTGCTGTACATGTTAACACCTATAAATCCATCTCACATTGCAACGTCAGAATGTAATTGTAAATGCGGAATTAACTCAGTTTACAACTCAACAATAATTGTCTTTGTACGTATTGCACGATTTTTACCACCAAGTGATGTCGAGTGAAGTGGTTACGCTCCAAACGTCATGCGTGCAAGAATAGTGTGAAGTAAAGTGATTTAGGATGTACACTTGTATGACAGTGCGAGTCTATAAATCAACTAAATACTAATTTGTTTGCGTGTTTAGTATTGGGGTTCATGTATGACCATAAAACCAGGATGCGTAGTAAGTTTTATTTGCATAAGAAATCACCAGAGATGTGCTGATAAGTTTGCGTTGAACATCTTGCTGTACATTTTGTTTCTAATACTCACCACTGCAAGTGCTTCATTTTCGATAGTCAGTGTAGTGAAACCCCTTTTTTACATCACTGAAGGGACCTGCTAATAACTGGTGTGAAATGCAGGAAAGTGTAAAATGATGGAAATTTAGGCTGTGTAAGATATGCAAGGGACTAGAGAAAACCAATGTAAAATATAAAGGAAAGTGTAGTATCTGGGAATATAAAAAAAAGAGGTTCCACTGTATTTCCAAATATGAGCTACATAAATTGTGCATGCTTCACATAACAGTCGTAACATGTTTGGCTTTTTTTTATTGTTAACTTTTATTACAGGTCTGGGAAAACAAAAGTGGTAATTAAAATTTTGGACAGCATTACTGACGATTATAACCTATTTGTAACCAGTCATTACTTATAAAAAGCATTAAAGCCACACCTGTTTAGGTAGATTTACACTGATTTTGAAAATATTTTTTAAAACAGTATAATAATTTTAATATCGAAAATTTGCTATGTTTAGTTACAAAAACGGTGTATTGTAGTTTGTACATAATAGGTTTGGTATCAGTATGACAAACAAACACTGCATTATTTTGCAAATTGTGTTGGTACATAACATTCTAATATGTTTGGTATCAGTAAAACTTAATTGTTTTTATTAATTTTTGTATCCAAAGCACCGTATTACCAATTTTGTTATGAAAGTAAACCAAAATGAAGCAAATTTTTTTTTGCAAACAAACACTGTATTGAGATTTTTTAATGTTTGTTGCAATGGGAGTTTAAAATAAGAATTTATTGGTTTGTGGACATACACCATTAATCACGAGCAATGGCGTATGTCCACAAACCAATAAATTCTAAAACTCTTTATTACCTATTTTGCAAGTCATGTAGGTACAGTACATAAAATTCTGCATCATATGACTGCTCTTAATCGTAAATTTTTTCAAAGCATTCCATTAAAATAGTTTTGAGCAATTTGCAGTTATGTGGAAAAAAAACTAGCATACCCTTAATCAGTGTGACTTTAATGGACAGGCGGGGGGAGGGGGAGTACGTTTGTCCTGAATATACAAAAACTTTGATTGCTAGCTATAAATAAACTTTTTTTTTTTTGCTTACGTTCTCTGCATCTAATAAATTACTATAAGCTATATTTATTCTGAGAGTAGGATAGTGGATACGAAAATGTACAGAAGTGAAGGCTTTTTATTACATTTATTTTCTGTACTTATCTCTCGTCATGCTTTGAAACTGATTACAAATGCAATGGCTGTCTGGTTGTTACCGCTCAGGCAAGGAATGCTACAGTGCACAGTTAAAGTACTGGTAACAGCGATGCCTATGCTTAACTTCAATCAGCTACAGTAAGCCTTCATTGTAGTCTGTACAGGAGATAGCTTTTGCCTAAAGCAGTTGAATGCATTCAGAATTAGGCACCAATTTCTTTTACTTCCTTGTCATGCGTATGCTGAAATGTAGTACTTTATAAATTTCACTTATATGTACAGGTTGACTGGTGCCCGTATTTTCAGGTAATTTTAGAGTAGTAAAATTATTTGTGAACCGGGTTGAACTTGACAACCCAAAAAAATGTGAGCAGTACAATATATACTGTCAACATCCTGCCAAATTGTAATGTCTGGGAATGTATGGAAGCAATCATTTTCAACTGCTTTGCATATGGTCAAGTACATTTTTATCCATGTATCACTCTCACATTTTTCTTTAAAACAAAATTACAAATTTGGGGTACAGGTCACACACGGAAATAGATGTTTTTGGACAAATAGGACCTTGAAAAGTTGGGTTTATCGTACATTACAGGACGCTGGAATTATTTATAATAATGGAAAAATATGTGTGAAACCTGTCAGTAACAAATGCTTGTAAACAATAACTACACAAATGTAGCATTACCGTCAGCCAAAGAAACAGCCATGCGTCAGCAGCTGCCAGTGTGTGAGCTACACCAAGCCAGCATGCACTTAGATCCTTTATCTCACACACCCAGTTCATGGAGCGAGCATCTAGGCATTCGCAGTAATGCGTGTGGCTGCGCACAGAACCAAAGCTGAGCTGGTGATTCATTGCTCCGCCAGAAAGTGCCACACTATATCACACACTCTCTCTCTCTCTAAGTATCGACAACTGCCGACTAAGTGCAGTACATGCTGCTGCCACTGCAGAACATTCACTTACCATGCAGAACTGCTGCTTCCAGACTCGAGCTATAATCATCACTTCTTCAGACAGGTCTTCTGATATTGAACACTGTTTATACTTTTCGTGCGTAGTTTAATTCTAAAGCAGTCTACCACATATTTAATTTGTGTAATATTTAAATATTATTTTAATAATTTTTTGAACAAACTGCAATTAAATTGGAACTGCATAGTAAAAAAAATCCCTCTTTATAACAACCCCCTTTATAACAACCACCGCTCTATAAGAACCCTTTCCTCAAGAACCATGGGGTGTTACTTGGGGGTGGGTCATCCCATATGGTAATTTTCTTATGTATTTCTTGGCTGAGCTATTTTATGATGGGCAATCCCATGCTGGCCTTGTAAATGGAAATGAAGTTACATTCTCAATTTTAAATTGCGGCAATTAGGAAAACACACAAAGTTGTGCAATTTTGGCACTACAGTAAATAAGAGTTTTGAAATGAATTAAGCTGAAAATTCAAATGTTGTTTTTAAATTTACTATTTTCTGAATGTTTAAAATTTTTTCTTTGTTTAGTGTGTTTAAAAGTAACAGTAGATTAAAATAATCTAGGTAAAAAAAAAAATGCAAAATACATTAGGATAGCACTTGCATGCAGAAATGTTACTTAAGCCACTACTGTACTACATATTAGCCTATTATTAAACGAAAAACTGGTGTATTGAAAATAAAGTGTTAAAAACATTTTTGTGGTAACACTTAATTTCCATTATGTAGAATAGTAATGTAAGAAATTATCATAACCCAAAATATTTTTGCTATTACCTGGCCAACACTGCTTAAAAATTCACTATCCAAAGACGTTTACTTTAATCCAATCTTCTATCCTCTTTACAACATTTTCTGTATTTTACTCGTCTTACCATAAGTGAATAGATTAGAATCAGAAATTTCACAAAGTGATTGACAAAGAAATGGACCACAAACTTTGAGGTTGAACGTGAAATAATTTTGTAGTTTATTCTAGAAATCACATTTACAGTAGTAATGAGACACAAATGTAGAATAAAATTACTAGCAGGCAGTGCAAGTATCTTGTAGTTTTGGTTGTGAACAAGAAAAGTTGAGGTAAATGGCATTTACAGGCAGCTGGAGGATTCAGTGAAGGTCACTGACTTCAAAACACATAGACTGCAACTGCGCAACAGTGGCCTCCGCCAGCAGCGTCGTCTGATACAGAGGCAACTGTCGCAGGACTTGGAGCTTGGCAGCAGCATGGGGCCAGCCGATCTCGAGGAGCTCGACATTACCAACAAGCTGTACATGGCTCGGTTAACTGACCAGCGCACCCTGCTTTTCACATTACGACAAATGGAAGGTCAGTTGCTCTCCTGCATGCCAGGGTGGGAACTATGGCATGCTTTTTGAAACGATGTTTCCTGTAACTTTGTCCAAAGGAAAGTTGGTCTTTACAGTGGACATTTTTCTATTTCCATGCTGTTTATGACACCCTGCTTATTTCATGTTACATGATGCTTGTAATGAATTGTTAAAAGTCAAATTGTCAAATTGAGATGCATTCCAGCCCTGCAACCACGACACCAACGTACTACGACAGTATTCTTATTCTTAATATCCGTCCAAAAGTAATACTGTATTACAATTGTTGACAATGAAATCAAATTAAAAAATGCATGTTGTTGCAAGTACGGGATGCAGTAGCTATAAAACAAAAAAAAAAATAAAATCTGGGGAAAGCCTAAAAAAATAACTGCTAGAATACTCTTGTGGTGCTCACAGGGTGAATTATGCTGTACGTGCCAATACGGAAGCAAGGCACGCCATGTAGTTGCTAGTCTCTTTCCCTCCTCTTCTACCCTTAACCTCTGTAAGTACTTGTACACTCCTATCTACATTTTATAGCTCGTATTTATTATGTTAACTTATAATTAAAGAAACAATCGCGCTGTTTGTTGATACTTTTGAATCTCTTGTATCTACGAAAGTGGTCATGATGATACCCCTCGTGTTTACTAAACATTTTTATAATAAACTTCATACACAAATTGATAGTGCACTTCAAAACACTCATAATTACAAATGTCTCATAATATCTCGTACTCATAAAAGCGAGATTATGCTGTGTAGAACCCTGTTATAATGTTTCTCAAGGGACCCAAAAAATGTTTACATTATAATTGGGAAAACATTATAACAGGGTAGTTTTCTATTATAAATCAGTTCTGGGGACCAAATGAAGTTAGCAATATAACCAGGAAAACGTTATAAGAGGGAACACTATAAGAGGGTTCTACTCAACTTTCCTACGTTTAACTTTCATACATTTTTCCAAGAACACATTGTGTATGAAAGTAGAGGATTGCCGGTATTAGGATGGCTATGGTGATGTTTATTTAGACACACACTTTGGCTTAATGAAAATGTCTACACATAGTGTTCTGTAAAAAGAAAGTTTGAACGTGGCGTTTCCATTAGAAGTAAAGTATGATCTTATTTCCTACATTATTTATTGGCCATAGTTTGTATTTGCTTCATTTAAGTATATGTAACTACGGATCTAAATCTTTGTGTATCTTCCAACTACTGTAGTGATTTGTAAAGGTTGTAGGGAATTGTGCTATACCTTCGCATTCTGTTTAAGACTCTGTGTAATTTGTGTCAGGCGCTATTGTAAACAAACAAGCACTTCTTTTTTAAGTAGTGAAAACATTTAGGCTACTGATTATTTTCTTTTATCTTATTCATTTGTTAACAATGCTTTTGTTCAATTTTAAGTATGATACTTTATGATCATGGTAGTCCAACATTAATGGGACGAACCCTAATAGAATAATTGCTTAACCTAGCCAGCCATCTTGTTCGTACATGCAGTTTTACATGAGTTAAGCACTTAATGTTGTTTAGCTACTGTTAACTGATTTAGTCAAATGTGATGAAACAAGTACTTAAAACACAAATACAAAGTTTAACATTAGATAATGTACCTAATTAAATAAAACTGTGGCTAACCAGCTGTTACTAGCAACACAAATCTTTGAATAATTAATCCTGGGCTGTAGCAAAAAAATTAATTTTCGGTTCATTAGAAACTTTTTTTTTTTATTAAAATTAAGGTTTTTTATATCACTGCCATAAAAATGAAAAATAATGATTCTAAAAATAGGAAAATTATGTTAGCATATTTTTAAAGTAATGGTCGTTCATTCTATGCAGAACCTTTTTTTTTTTCCAAAGTTTTTAGACTGAAATTAAATAATAGAATTATTTTCAAAAAGGACAGTATCTTCTTTTTGCTTGTACAATAATTAAAAGTCACATTGTTGAAAATGTGTTTATGAAACAGAACCATGAGCATAAAACATTGTCAATACTAATTGAGATGTTCTTGCTTTAGAATATGTACATGTGTGTGCGATGTGTCTTTGTTGCTAAAATAAGAAATCTTATTTTTTACATGCTGGGTGTGTCTAGGACAGTACTTGATACAAGAAAATAATGGCCAGCATGCCCTGAAGCAGAGGTTGATGGTGCTGGAAGGCATAGAGAAACAGCTGTGCAGTAGGCAAGCGAAGCTAGACAAGTTAACCGAGCAGGTGAGGCAACTGCAGGCAGAGCTAGCCAGTGAAGAGAGGAGCTACACTTTGATGAAGAAACTCCGCGATACCTACCAGGTATACTTTATACACATTTCTGCTGTGCTTTTTGTTATTTAAGGTTATGTCTGATCTCAAGCGTTTTGTCCGCATAAGCATTCGTGATTGTTCATTTGGAGAAAATTTGTTGCTAGAAATTATTAAAGTGTGGTTTGCTGCTCAGGAAATTCCTGTCCTATTGACAAGCTCGTTCAGTTTCTTTTCAGTAAGAAAAACACATTTGTTGTTGGCAGGTGTTTATAAATGCACATGTAATAATCGTAACTTCTACATACGGTAATCATGTCTTTTCTGTCTTCTTCTTCGACGCATCTCTTCAAGATGCTAGTATATATTGTATGCTCGGCCCCGTATTTTGTAAATACTTAAAAGTTAGTCCTACCTTGTTTTTGCCCAAGGGGTCACCTAAATCCTTATTGTGAGCCGTGTTACCATAAAAACATAATATTTAAAGGTTAAAAGTGTTTATATTTACCGTTTTTGTATGTATATATTCACGTCCGCCATAACAAATGTAAACAAACTATGGACGCTAACCTAACAACGCCAGGCGGCGATTTACAGACTTTAAAAAAGAGTAAATACGTATCATAATTATTTGTAAACATATTATTAATTTTGTGTGTTTATTTTATGCTTTATTAATATTCTTTTGGCAACACTGAAATTTTTAGGGCCCCGCAGGAAAGTTGTAATGCATAAACATAATATTGGCAGAGTAGTGGGGAATTGTGGGTGTTGGAGTGGCGCGCCTGCTAGTGCTAGCCAGCAGACGGCCTCCTTTCCAGCGGCTGACATCTTCACCACCCACTAACGGTACTTTCAGTTACCCTCCAGAGTATATAAGGTGGGCGTTTAGCCTAGCAAATTAGTCAGTCAAGGACTCGGGTCTCCTCTTTGAGCAAACCTAACCGACCACCTCTCCCTCATAGCGGGTTGCTGCCTGGTAAGGAAGCCGAAGCCCCAACCACCTTTCCCGCATTTAGGGCCGTAGTTATAAACGTCCTCTGAAGGCTTGCTGGCAAGCCCCTGGCCTTTATTCGCGCAACAGTTCGCTGGCGGTCTTCCACCCTTCCTACACTATAGTTGTCTGCCGATGGATCGCTAGAAGATCGCTGGCTGAAAGGGAATTTGATGGTTCTCCTTCATAAAATTTGGCAACAGAGCCTCATTTTTAGCAGCGAACATATACTCAAGTGCTCAAAGACCACTGTTATGAACACACCTAACTTGGAAAATAAAATCGTTTCGATTTTGTTTTCCTTGTCTGTAAACAATTTTGTTGTCTTTGTAGTGGAACACACGTGAGGTATTGGAAGTGATGGAAGGAAGCCGCGGAAAGTTTGACTATGGAAGGTAAAAAATCGCCAGTGCGATACACCCCTAAATAAAAAGCAATTTTTTTGACCTGGTAAAAAATACAAAACATAACTACAAATAAGAAAACTGACTCCGTGTCCAATTACAACAAAAGGAAATGTGGACGAAAATCACTGCAGAATGTAATGCTTGCGATGTATTGCGCAGAGATGAACTGCAGTTGTAAAGGGATCTTCCATGTCCCTAATGTATATTTTGGGTAGTCGCGCATGTCTTTGGTCATCTATTTATTCATAATAGTTGACAACTTCATCCATGTGCCGCATGAATTCGTTAAAATTTCTCACCTTTTTTTCGTAACTGGTCTCTACAGAACAGCTGGTCTCTACAGAACAGCTGGTGATTCGCCGAATGAGGTCTGGCCGTCATTCACCTGCAATCTCCCAAAAAGTGGGAACTTGGTGGTGAATGGTTGTTCGCCGGCTATCCACCGCTCTCTGAAAGAGGTCTATAATGTGCAAAACTCCAGATTAGGGTGGAGGGAGATTGGTTGTACTTCGAAAGACGTTTATAATTACGGGCCTTAGGTTGCTGCCTGGTAAGGAAGCCGAAGCCTGTCCCACCTATTCCATTACCCACTAAGTTGCTCAAGGAGACCCCTATTCCTAGCCGCACGGACAGTGTAAGGAACGCGCCCCATCGTGGGGAGTTGATGCCACGTGGCTTATCTCTAGTTTCCACCGGAAGTGGATATATCTGTGACAATTTCTGAGGCTCCAGATTAGAAAGACCACGCGGTCAGTGTAATAGTTGTATGAATCAGTGTATTAATTGTATGGACCAGTGTATTTACCAATATTGTGCAGTAACTGTAAATTCAGTGTAAAGTGAATTTATGCTTTGCGAAATAATAACTCCATTCAGTTAATTTATTTGTTTCATTTGTGTGTAAAAGTAACTCACGTCTGAGAACGACCTCTTAATATTAGACATCTCTTCAGAGGAAAGAGCCTCTATTGAAGGGTGAAAAGCCCAAGCAGCTGCTGAGCACCGATTAGCGGCCACAGCTAATTCACATTCAGTACCCGCGAGAATTATTCCCCTTGCTGCAACCAGCATCCGCAATGAGTGTTACATTAGTCCAGCTCTGCCGACAGTGTAAGGGCACGGATAACAAACCTCCACGAAAGCAGGATAACTTTAGCCGCATCCTTCGAGAAACACGACGTATGAGCCCCCAACTGATCAGCCCAATCAAGACGCCTGAGAAGCGTATGCCTGCACCACATCCCAGAGCTGAACAATTAGAGGGAGGGCGCACAAGAGCCTAAGCCCCTCTCAGAGAGGAAACGCCGCCTTCTGCGGGAATTATTCTAGGTGAGTGGTTTTCACACGTAAACCCCCTCTATAATTAAAGTAAGAATTTTGCGCACCGAGCTTCCAGGATTGTATCGTGCATCTTCAGCAGGGAACCACTCCCCTCAGGACACCTGCAATCTTACTGCCCCTTCAGGGAACCTCTCAATGCTCTCCATTGTTACACATACCTACCTTAAGGTTACTAAAGACTCCCTCCCGAGCAAAGTGCGACATCATCATCTTCTCCATTTTCTTCTTCTTCTTCTTCTTCTTCTTCTTCTTCTTCTTCTTCTTCTTCTTCTTCTTCTTCGAGACTTTCATTTCCTTCCTCTTCTCATTTTTAGGAGGTTTATAATTTTGGCAGTAGCCATCAGAGCTTCATATACGTATTGTAGTTTCTGTTATAGTGCTGTGGATTTTGTAACGTTGAGTGCTTTTCATACTCATCACGGTGCACCCTTCATAGCTGAGTTCCAGTTTACCTCTGTTGCTCTAGTTCGTCCTAACAAACCACACAGTCCACCTGGACCATAGCATGTCTTATGTATATTGTGTAATGATGCAGAAAAAGCACATAGGTATTTATTTATTTATTATTATTATTTATTCTAAAAACTTTCAAAGTAGGAGTTAAAAACAAACTACAATAACAATAATGAAAAAGTTAGTGGAATAACAACAATCAACAAATTCAAATAAACACAAACACAAGATAACATAGCTAATTTGTTTTCTTGTGTTATTTGTTGCTGATGTTTATTCAGATTCATTCAGGTATTTTATTTTTTTTAATTTTTTATTTATTTATTTTTTTTGTTTTAGATGTGTTCTTAACTTGTGTCTTGAAAGTTTTTTTTTGTTTCTATTGTTGATCAGATATTTTCATCACTCAACTAATTCTATTATGATTTTGTGATCTGCAAAAGCTTCTGCTTCATTAGTACAGTGTAATATTTGCCTGAAAGCCTCACATTTTTTACTTTAAAATGTCATTAAGATAGGCTTTCTATGTTTATTAGGTAATTAATGACAGGCAACTAAAAAAAAATATTAAAAGGGCAAATTTTAGTGCACCATTGTACCTAATAATACATCAAATAAATTCCTTTAACTTGTGCTCTAGATAGGATGTCTCAAAAACCTACAAACTTTTATGAAAATAAAAAATCATGCAGCAACCTTGACTTGTTGATTTTGAATTACTCAAATGCTGGAGTAGTACTATTGTTACATAAGTAGACATTTTAGTACAAAAACATCTTACCATTGGAGTATGGTATAGAGTCATATTGACGCAGCGCTGAGGCAGAGGAGAGGGGTTGAACAACCTGGATTTCTGTAGTGAAAAGTGACTGTACTAATGTTGTGTGGCATAGGAATACCGCAGAACAGTTACACAACAGCTGCCACCCACTGAGTAAAGCATTTGACACACAGTGCTGTACGACAACCACTCCTGGACATCAACTCTCTTCCGCCCAGACACATGATACAGTGAAATTTCATTACAAACATGGTGGCCACCCACCTGGAAAACCTGGAATTATCAGGGAAATTGTGGTCACCTGGAAATATCAGGGAAATGTCAGGGAATTTTTGGTTCATCTGAGACATTTCAGGGAATTTTCTTGCCTCGTTCTTTTTGAGCTTCCACAAAAACCATAGGAATGAATATAATGGAGTTTTGAGAGCATTATAACGTTTTTATTGAAAAAATTACCATTATGCAGGTATAATTATACTCCATTGTCAAGTTCGTAGTTATTTCTGCTGAATGTTTTGTCAAGTTCACTGACTGTAATGTCAGAAAGGACGTAAAATATTTATCTTTATTGGAAAAAGTGTTGAATAGAATGTCGAAATGTTGTTTTCATACTTACAAAAATCAGGGAAATTTTGGTTTTCTATCAGGGAAATCAGGGAAAAATCAGGAAATGTTCGTTGTTGCAATGAGTGGCCACGCTGACAAAGTACTTGAAGGGAACTAAAAATTGTATACTTAATAATGAAAATACTTTAAACTGAACAGTTACTAAATTAAAAACTCTTTCTAGGTGTTTGGAATTGTGTACTTTATAATGAAAAGTACTTAATACTGAAGTACTTTATACTGAGATTTCACTCAAGCACTCGCCACACCATCATACTAGAAAATGAACTTGCCAGGGATATCAGGGCATCTGGATGCCCACATGATGTACGTGAAGAAAGGTATTACGGGTTGCAAGGGACCCGCGCCAAGTGCAGAGACAATGCAAATAAATACTGTAAATGAACAGTAACGTAAGGGATGTGATTATTATTGACATGAAAAGATACACAGTGGTTCCACACATAGAAAACCATCTCTCAGCAGCGTACAGCCAACTGGTGAGCCTTTCACAATTTGCAGGCACTGGGCTGCCTGCCTGCTGGCTGGTGTCTCAAAAAATGCATCGCAAACACCCAAATAAGCAAGAAACAATTATATATTTTTCTTGAAAAGTTTAATCTTGATGATTGTTTTAAAATGTTTCTGTAAAGTACCAATATAACATTTGAGTAACTATGCAATCTTTTATGGTGTGTGTAAAAATTATCACACGATTGAATAATACTGCATGTTAATAATTTAGCTAGAAAATAAATGTGCAGTAAATGTTTGCGATGCACACAACAGACTGTAGTGGCATAGTCAGTGTCATATGTCATTCAGCGCGTATATTTTCCACTGAATTGATGGTGCTTCATGGTTACACAGAGTTAAACTATTCCAAATATTTGATGCAACTCAGTAGAGAAATTTTATCTGGATGACTGTTCTAACTATGTCACACACTGAAAAACAGAAGTAAGTAGTGAATTTGAGTTTTTTTTAGTTGCGCCCTTTACTTATTTTTGTGTTTAACTTTCTGTATAAATAGAAGGCAGTAATTCAGAATTTTCAAAATTTATTTATAATGAGCCACTATTTACATTAAAAATATTAGAAAAGAAAGCTCAGTTTTTTTTTTTCAAGGCTGTGTCAGCTTATCATCAGTAGTGTACTTTATTTAAAATTCTTAGCAATTTTATGATTTTGTGCCTTACAGTCATTCTAAGAGGACACATTATGTTCAACGCCAGTGCCATGGACACTGTTTTTGACTATGAATTTAAATTTTTTGAGTTGTAGTGTCTTGACATCACTAAATGTTTGGATTTTGGAATTACATACTAGTATGTTGGTAGGGTAAAAAAAATCACTTTCTTCAGCACAATACAGTGCATCTTCTTTTTTAAATGACTGATAGCATGCTGTTTTCCAGATTCCTGACACCATGGAATATTTGAAGAAGAAGGCAGAAATTGATGATCTGCAGAGACAGTTGAATACATGGCAGCGTAAGAATAGGGTGCAGCATGCAACACTGAAGATGAATACACAAGCGTTCCAGAGATTGATGCAAGCTGTGAAGTCACAGTATGTATATTTTAAGTATTAATCTGGAAATGCAATTGCAGCTGGAAGGAGCAGGTCAAACATACATCTTAGCTAACCGCAGTGGTGGTAGGAATAAAAGTTCCCCTAGTTTCTCAAAAGTGGTCACTTAATTGAATTGCAGCATGTTTAAAAAATAATTATTTATCAATAAAACTATAAAATGTGTTCTACATTTGCTTATCAATTGGGAAAAAAAAAAACACATTTCATGCAAGGGTGGAATTGTACTTTCAAAACAGCAGTCATGGTCTAAATACTATATTGAAGCCCTACAGTAAAACCTCTCTATAAAGACCCCTCACGGTTTCTTAGAATACAGTTGTTACCATATTTACTAGTGTATAATGCACACTTTTATTCCAAAATACAGTCGAACCTCTATCTATCGTACTCGCATGTATCGTTTTCCCGCATGTATCGTAATTTTTTAATGGTCCCGACGTAATTCCTATTATAACCAATGATAACAATGTCCGCATGTGTCGATTTTCCAATTATCGGTTTTCCCGTATCTATCGTACAAATAAGAGTTCCCTGCCATTGTAAATTACAGTGGAACCTCGTTGCATCGTTCCCGTTTCTTTTGTTTTCCCGCATCCATCGATCGTTTTTCACGGTCCCGACAAATTGCCTATATAAACAATGTTAAATAAACCCACACAGATCGTTCATATATGCATAAATTTCCAGCATCGACCGTTCAGACATTTTCACCAACAAAATTAAAAAGTTAACGTACATTTTACGTTTTCATATCACGCTCGTATACACTTCTCGAAACAAACAGGCGTAAAGAACTTAACATAACCGCACAAGGCACACATTTACCGTTGTCAAAAATACGGACGAACATAATATTTCGACTTGTTTTGACTATAAATTTCACCGTTATTGTTTCAAATATGTTAGGCAGTCCATCTTATTGTAAGAAACGTTTTACATACTGCAGGTTGTGTGTGTAAACACAAACATTGCCGTATTTTCAGTAAACGAACAACAAACATGTTGCCACCTACAGAAAAACGTAATTTTTTATAGAGGACATTTTTTTTTTATGTTGATATCCAAATTATTTTTCAATAGATTTCGAACACGTATATTGTACAAATTCATTTTGTTCTATTGTAAATATGCGCTTTTACTTTTACATTTCCGTAAAGTGTAGTGAATAAATTGCAGTAACGTCAAGAATTTTGGGAATTTTCTTCCGCCATTTTGTGCACTTCCGAGTACAGCCGAAGGCAGCCGAAAAAAAACTGGAAAATAAGTAGTGCTGGGGAAAGGGGGAAAGAGAAGGCGGAATTTCAGTCGTAAACTGGTAGATGTCTCAAGTGGGAGGTAGAGAGAGAGTGAATAAGCCTGATTAGTTATTGATTTCTTGTCAATAGTTTGGTATAATATTGTTTTCATTTGCATTGTCACATCCAGATGGTAGGAGTGAAGGAACTGAGTGAGCAGGAGAGGCAAGAGAATGACCTTGACTGATGTACCGATAATGGTAAATGTACCAACTGAAACCTCATAAAGAGTATGGGTTATAAGCCTAAAATGGTGACTAGCCAAATTCGCGAAACACCACTAAATTTGGTGTAGTTATAAGTTTTCCGCTAATTTCAGCGTAATTTCGTTAAAAGCGATGTTTCGGGCGAATTTAGATGCCACGGCGGATGTTTTGTCGAAAATCAATTGAGGCATAATCGTCTTTCAGATGTTTTCTGGATTTGTTTAATTATCGTTTCGCTGTAATTATATTAATCCATGCACACTGTTTTAATAGATTTAAACCTTTTTCGCTAATATTTAAAGGGTTTAGATAATGTTTACATCACACATTCGACCACATAGAAAAGAGAAAGTAAGCAACCAAATATTTACATTTTACGAATGGTGGCGATACATACATTCGTGCAGATACAGTATATTCATTCCTCAATGCATTTTGCAGATTGGGCCGTTCAACTCACGCACTGACACTGTGTTGCAGTACGGCGATCTCAGTTGATATATCGTCACGATGGCGGCCGAGCGACGGTAGCGGCAGCAAACATTCTAAGCGTACCGATTTGCAATACATATCTCTATGACGTAATGCACGTTTGTTTACATTTTCTTGAAATTTTTGTTTTGGCTTTTTTGGGGATGTTGTGTTTACAATTTTGATCTTGGTAACTGAAATAAACAAAAATCATTACCAGGTAGATTATTGTGCGAACAGCGATATCACGAAGTTGCTCTGTGTCGCAAGAAGAGGAACACAAATTTAAATGGCTTAAACGTGGTGAAACATTATTTTCAGCCATTCTATCAGTGGATAAATACTAAACTAGTGATGGGTCGATTCCGATTTCAGAATCGAAATCGAACAGAATCCCTGGTTTTGGAATCGCGCACGAAAATATAATTCTTAATTTCATTGGTAAACGTAAACTATAAAATAAAAACTTGTTCGTCAATGATTGTCGACATATTTGTTTAGACAATTATGTTGCATTACATTCAGTATCAAAATACAGTAAATACTTATACACCATGCTGGACAGCTACTAACGCATATATACCCAAAATAAAAATTACAGATCATCGCATTATCGTCGCATCACTCGCAGCGCAATGTTTTGTTTACGTTTCTCGACCAGAGATGTTAACTACATTCAAGTCCGAAGTACTACACTACTGGAACAAAATGGTTGCCACAAGAATGGATTATAGTTAGTAACAAAATATTCCACTGTAATGAAAATGGAACATCATAGCGCTACTAGTTTCACAGTCAGCCATCTTTAGTGTTTGTCTCGCACGTGGACTTTCCCAAATGAACGTAGCATGTCTATGACATCTCAAAATATAAACAAAGTTTGTAAACACTGCAATAAACTGTAGTGAATATGTAATAATATTGTTCTGTTGTTAATTGTAAATCACTTTCTAATTCACAAATATTTTTAAATGTATGTCGGCGAAGCAAAAAATATAGATTTTTTAAAGTACGACTCGCAGAAGCCGAAAACAAAAACTTGAAGAGAAACGGAACTCGGATAACTTCTGTATTGGTCAATTTTATAATAACCAAAAGTTTATATTTACAGGTAAATTTTTATTCACAATCTTTACTTCGTAAGTACCAGTAAATACTGCTGATCATGAAATGTGTTCCCACGAAATGTGCATATTCAATTATGCACAAAATTAGGTTGCCAAACAAAACAAACCTAACCTACAAGGTCTAGTAAGTTATATAAATCTAGTCAAACTGCACAGATCTTGTTTTTCTGCTTACACAAATAGGCCTATATGTGTGTTTTATGTACGTAACCTACGGGTTAAAAATGAGTTAAGAAACAAGTTAAAATAATTAAAAGAAAGCCTTAGAATCGAAATCGAAGAATTGAATCCCAATTTTAAGAATCAATGTTGGAATCAGTGTATTTTAGGAATTGACTCAACACTATACTAAACAGTTGCTATAAAATATAGATAGGAGTGTACATGTACTTACAGAGCTGTACTGCACGTAAAGGAACGTATAACACACTTCAGGACAACACACATTTTGCGTGGATGTGCGGTCGCGACGTTTCGCTGGCTAAGCCAGCTTCATCGGGCGGTGAGCGATAGTACACAGCTGCTGGATTGCAGTGTGCCATGTCTTGCCGCCCGAGGAAGCCAGTTTAATACTGGTGAAACGCTGCCACCGCGCAAAAATGTGTGTCGTCCCTTCGTGTATGTGTACCTATTTACAAGTATCAACTGTAAGTACTTGTACTTCTGTCTGTCATATTACTTTGTTAGCCTAGCGGCCTACAGTAAAACCTCTTTGTAACGACCCCTCATGGTTCCAGAGATTAGGGTCGTTATAGAGAGGTGGTCGTTATAAGATTTCGGACCAATTTGAAACCTCTACATGTCAAAATAGGCCGTTTTCGCATCAAGACCATGTTCAGTCATCTTAAGCAATAATAAATCTTACATTTAAACTAAGCTATAAACAAAATTTATGACCAGGCGTCTTTTTAAGAAAAGGCAATAGTGTGTTCTGCTCTCGGGGATTTTCTTTTACGCCATGAACGCTTAGAAAGTCACGCGGGTCACGGGGTTATGTGCCGTGTCGCCGCTTGCTTGTTATCGGCCGGCCGGGAGGATATACCATGATGTAGGAGGGGGGGGGGAGTGCCGGAGATGGCTGCGCGCGCATGCACCGGTCAATACCACAGCCACAGCAGCTGTCCTCTTCAGCGCGCCAGCTTGCTCTGCCTTGAGATCGATAGAAAGATAATCACGGGCGTGCACTGTGACGTAACGTTATCGCTCACTTAAATATTAAACTTACATGTCAATGCGTAAAATATTTGTTCAGGACAAAGAAAATGGAGCGACATGGCCCCCACTCTACTAAAAGCGTACTATTAATTAGTTACGGTAATTAATTAGTTAACAGCATAGTCGTAGCTGTTGTACGAGCAAACATTTAAATTTATTAAAGAGTACACAAGGGAAAAAAAAATCATGAAAAAACTACAAGTACACTAGTAAGAAAATTACCAGATATAATATCCAACATACGTGATAAATTAGGCAGATCATTTGTTTACATTTATCACTGCGTTCGTTGACGGGACACTAAACAAACACACAATAAAAGAAAGTCTGACACATTAAAGGGCCGAACAACTGTTTCCTAATTTTTAAAAAAGTCCTCCGCTTACAGGCAAGTTTTGTGCTCTAAGTTGGCCGAACCATTCCAGCACAGCTTCCTCCAAATTGGCGTGCATCTTACGCCGTAGTTTTTTTACGTTTGCATTGCGTCCTTCCTTCTGCACTGCATTTACGATCTCATCCATCATTTTTAAGATTGTAAACAATGTTGATTTCGGGATGCCGAACTCCCGCGCAATCTCTGACTTCGGCTTCTGTGTCGATTTCACTTACTTCATTATTTCTTACTTCTTCAGAAATGACAAGCCGACTCACTTTCTACACATTATGGAAATATCGAAAGTCCGTATGAAGTTTTAAAAAATGTATGGGTCGTCAACAATCGTTTACAAAATCAAACCTAATAATCGTAACCAAATCGAAAGCCAAAAGAACTGCGTGAGTCAATATTTTTTCACAAACTCAAAGCAAATAAATTACAAATTGAAATCGTGAAAATAAGCGTAATAAGTCGTAATAAATCGTAAAAATACAAGAGAAATCTAAAAGTCGCGCAGTTAAGTTGTTACAATAGAGCAAACAGAGAGCGTGTTGCGTATCTAACAGCGACCGAGAGAACACTGGCACGTGAACAAAGGTGGAGAATGCAGAGCGCGCCGGGTATTCCCGTGAGCGGAAAGGAGAGAGGAAGGATGAGTCACCGCTTGCCGCGTGCAGTACAGTTCTCGCCACTAGAAACGCAACACTGCGCACAAAAACCAATTTTTTGCCGATTTCCTTGAAATTTGAAATAAAAAAAATTAAAAAATCACTGTTTCCCAAAAACGGGTTGTTATAGACAGGTGGTCGTTATAAAATGGGTCGTTATAAAGAGGTTTTACTGTATGTCCCACCATTCTTATATATAGAGCTGTAGTGGGCCTTACTCCCTCCTCGTTTCCTCCATGGCTGTAGTGGAAAATATATTATTTCCCTACTCAGTCAGTAGAACTGTCTCTTATCGTACAGGGTGGAGATGGGGTCTCCTCCAGTGGGTTCGCGCAAAAGAGAATAATGACAACACGTGTAAACAACATAGGCCTCTTGTAATAAAGAGTAACCCCAGCCATTGCTTGATACGAACTTTACTAGCACCACACTGCAACACTTACAGCCAGTTTTACATAAGCGTCGATGGGTCCGACCGCCGAAAATAGTCAACTAAATAGAAACATGCTGTAGTGCGACCCTTACGTTGCTCGGACACTCCCGAAAACACGTCCACCCTACTCTAATTCTACCACACTAAGAAGGAAAACACTGGTCCGGCACTTCTGCAAACCTTCTGCTCAGAAGTCGCCCAGGATGACCAACGCAACTCCTTCACCAAAAGAAAACATTAATTTTCCTTACCGGTGTATCCAGATCAGCTTTAAAATTAACAACATGCTCCTTAAATTAAATCATAATTAACAAATTGAAAAACCGTTATACACACGTTATATAAATTCGTTACAATTCCCAATATTCTTATAATATCCTCATCCTCTCGTACCATGGCAGTTGGCACCTCTACCCGCCTGACGTCACGCCCGATCACGTGCCTGACGTCAGGCCAAAATGACCGTTAGCGCCACCTACTTCTTGCACACCAAATAGCGCCCACAGCAAACCATTGACACAAAAAAAAATTATTTACTGCATTGAACATCCAGAATCTCGTCCTGAGTTGTTCGAGCCGTCACTCAACTACCTTACTCCGATTTTCATGCCTTGCAGAAACCTACCGTTATTATACAAGATGTGTCAAAATACCTTTTTCTCAAAATGAAATTCCTTAATCCTACCACACATCACCCTACTGGATACACCGTCAACGTGTTTTTACACTATTGACGTATCATGTTGCTATTAAAATTAATCGGTTCGGCCCTTCGATAAAAAAAAACACAACAATGTAACTTAATAATTTTCTCATGTTATATTAAATTTCGAGGTTCAGAGTTCCAAAAGTCTTTATATTGCTCTCCTGGAAGATCTTTCAACACGAGCACGTGTCAGTCCATACCTTGCTTACAGGCTACAATGTCTTATCTTTCAAAATATTTCCTTAGGTAATTTAAGACAACTGGG
>PNEQ01001669.1:0-24653 GCA_003012365.1 Medauroidea extradentata | reverse complement strand
ATTCCTACGTAAACCAACACACCCCTGTTTACACTGCGACCACCCCTCCGTTCCTGCACTCCTGGTTTTCCCTGCATTTAAAGGGCCTCAAATTATATGAGTTTTACGTCCCCTTAATACTGCCGTCAGACACGTGTACCAACTCCCACACGTTTGGTCCCACCGACCTGGAGATCCTATACGGGCCGTCGTAGAGCAAAACAAACTTCTTAGTCTCTCCCTTAAGAAACTGACTTCTCTCAGCCACCCTGAGCAGTACCCGATCGCCCTCAGTGAACTGCACCTGCGCTGCGGCCTGGCGCCTACCCCGTCGCTCCGCTTCTGACTTCAATTTCTCCCTTACACATTCCAACTTCTCGGCCATCGGCCTCGCTGCTTCCGGTGGATATCGTAAACTGGCCGCCAACGGCTCTCTCAATACCTCCCCTTCTACTAGCTCCCGGGGGGAAAACCCCGTGCTGCTGTGGACATGCAGATTTAGGAACTGATCGATCAGTGGAATGGCATCTGCCCAACTGCGGTGACGTTCATGACAAAAGGTTCTCAACAGGCGGCCGATCTCTCTCATGCATCTTTCAACAGGGTTCCCCTGCGGGCGCCTGACAGAGGAGTAAACAACGTCTACTCCTGCCCACAACATTTCCCACCGCCAAACGTCCGCCGTAAACTGGGTCCCGTGATCACTCAGGACACGTCTGGGTTTATCGAAACGTGGGAAATGGTCCCTCAACAAACGGTCGACACAAACTGTCGCCGTGGCTCGTTTCAAAGCATAGCATTTCACAGACTTGGTAAACACGTCCAGCACAACAAGCAAATACCGGACTCCTCCCCTGGACGCTGGCAGCGGGCCATAAATGTCGATGGCCAGCAGGTCTAATGGCCCCTCCAGAATAATTGCGTGCCACGGCCCCTCCCAGTTCCTGTTAGGGAACTTGGCGCGCTGGCACAACTCACAACAGCTGACTAACTGGCGTATACACCTAGCCATCCCACTCCAATAATAGCTGGACTGTAGTAACCACAGAGTCTTTTTCTCTCCGAAATGGCCTGTTGATCGGTTAACATGTATTACAAGGTCCTGCACCCATGCCTTCGGCACGCAGATTCGCCAACCTTCTGTATCAAGCCCTGCCCTCCTGAACAGAACACCGTCATTCACACAATACCAGGCTAGAACCTTCCCCGTGGTAACGTCTGCCACATTTCTCGCGGGATCCTCAAAGATTTCAAAAATCCTGCCCCATACCGGGTTGGCTCTCTGTGCCACGCCAATGTCCTTAAACCTACCTACCGACTCCCCATTCTGCTCTACTTCGATCCTAGCCACCACGGGTCCCGTCCTAGGCCTAGGCATTCCCGTTGTCCCGGGCTCCTCCCCACCCCTCTCTGCTCTCACCCCTTACCAGTGGCTGATCGCCCGGCCTGCTGCCGCCCTCATGATCCGGCTCTGGCTGTCGCGGTCTAGCGTCGTCATTCTGGTGATACTGCTCGGGCTCGCCCCTTCGGTACCCCCCATTCCTATAACCACCCTGAGGCCACTGCCCACGGGCCCCTCCTTCCTCACGACCACGACCAAAACCACTCCTGAAATTATTATTATGGAAATTATCAGGCCGGTTATTACCCCCACGAGGACCATGAAAATTACCGTCATGGTCATTATTACCATTACCCATACGTTTGGCTTCACCCAACCGGTCAATTTCTTGGAGAATATTCCGCAACTGCACAATGGTGTCAAACTCCTTGCCCACCAACGTCCATCGTACTTCCTGCGGCATCTGGGAGTACACCAGCGTTACTATGTCAGTCTCACTTAATGGTTGGTCGTAGTACCCCGACCTTTCCATTACTCTTACCAGGTGTTCCTCCATGTGCCCTACGCGACACGTCGCCTGATACAGGGCGACCCTATCCTTCCCTTGTATGCGTACGTCCCAATACTCCTTCCGAAAATATTTCTCGAATTCTGAAAAATTCCTTATCTCTTTCTCACACATGGCCAACCAGTTAGCGCAACGTCCCGTAACTGACCTCTTTGCTACCATTGTTTTCTCCGCCTCGCAACAATCATACATTTGAAAAAAATCCCTCAGACGAGCTAGGTGCTGACACGGGTGCTCCCCCTCATCACCTCTGTACTTGGGAATGTCCTGCTCTCGATACGTATGGCTCATCCTCATCACAGTCTTCCAGAGGTCCCGGTTTACACCCCCACAACCGCCTACATCCTGCTCCGCCTTGCACCGAATTTCTTTCACCTGATTTCGAAGTTCCCTCATTTCCTGCTCCTGTTTATTCAATTTCCCTTCATACTCGATTATCACGTTTTCCATTGTAATAGCGCGCCCTTGCACGCGCTCTACTACTGTCTCCTGCTCCTCTAACTTACTTTTTATTTCTAGGCCTAGTGCCTCTTGTCTACTCTCTACTACCTCCTCCAGCCTTATCCTGTTCGTCCTAACTGTTTCCCTCACCTCATCTACATGTTTCCAAATTACTTAAGTCCCTTGCCTTGCTCTGTGCGTAACCCCGTAATTACCATATTCTGTCTCTTCTCTTGTTCTTCCTCCCACTGTTGCTTCGACGACAATAATTTCTCGTCCTTCCTTTCCTCCCAAGCCACAAATTCCCTATTCAGCCTTTCACCTATTTCTTTAACCAATCCAGCATTTGCCGTCTGGATCAACTGTAACATAACCCCTATATTCAACTGATCCGGCGTCATCTGCTGCAGTTCTGTATCTCATCTGCAACCATTATCGCTACTTGCTGTCGATTCTGTCTCGACGTGGAAGCCTCCTGTGTTATTACTGTCTTCCGCCATTGTTTGCGTTTCGTTGCTTTCTGTCCCACTTAACATTATTTCCTTTCCCTGGTCACCCATACTGCGTGCTCCCGCAAATACAAACAGCAAAAAACAGTTACTACTACGCCTATAACCCCCCCCCCCCCTTTGTTCAGCAGCTCAAAAGACCACGTGACACGGCACGTGCGCATCGCCCCAGACTCCCTCTTGATTATCACATTTACTCACACTCTTACCATCACTCATCGCAAGTTACACAAAATATACTACTATCATTCATGCCTCGGACGCAATACAACACAAAGGACACAATGCACACAACAATTTACCATCACCATCATGTCGCCCGGCTTACCGGCCAACCTTACTGTTGCCGGTTGCTTCGACGTGCCTGGCACAGCACGCCAGGGTCTCCTGGTCCTGGGCTGTTCCTTACGTGGTAACCATGTTGTCATCTTCTCTCTCCCGGCGTCGCAGCAGACTTCCGGCCTCATGTTGTAACGCCGAAATGTAGTGGGCGTTACTCCCTCCTCGTTACCTCCATGACTGTAGTGCAAAATATATTATTTCCCTACTCAGTCAGTAGAACTGTCTCTTATCGTACAGGGTGGAGATGGGGTCTCCTCCAGTGGGTTCGCGCAAAAGAGAATAATGACAACACGTGTAAACAACATAGGCCTCTTGTAATAAAGAGTAACCCCAGCGATTGCTTGATATGAACTTTACTAGCACCACACTGCAACACTTACAGCCAGTTTTACATAAGCGTCGATGGGTCCGACCGCCGAAAATAGTCAACTAAATAGAAACATGCTGTAGTGCGACCCTTACGTGGCTCGGACACTCCCGAAAACACGTCCACCCTACTCCGATTCTACCACACTAAGAAGGAAAACACTGGTCCGGCACTTCCGCAAACCTCTTGCTCGGAAGTCGCCCAGGATGACCAACGCAACTCCTTCACCAAAAGAAAACATTAATTTTCCTTACCGGTGTATCCAGATCAGCTTTAAAATTAACAACATGCTCCTTAAATTAAATCAAAATTAACAAATTGAAAAACCGTTGTACACACGTTATATAAATTTGTTACAATTCCCAATATTCTTACAATATCCTCATCCTCTCGTACCATGGCAGTTGGCACCTCTACCCGCCTGACGTCACGCCCGATCACGTGCCTGACGTCAGGCCAAAATGACCGTTAGCGCCACCTACTTCTTGCACACCAAATAGCGCCCACAGCAAGCCATTGACACAAAAAAAAAATTATTTACTGCATTGAACATCCAGAATCTCGTCCTGAGTTGTTCGAGCCGTCACTCGACTACCTTACTCCGATTTTCATGCTTTGCAGAAACCTACCGTTATTATACAAGGTGTGTCAAAATACCTTTTTCTCAAAATGAAATTCCTTAATCCTACACACACATCACCCTACTGGATACACTGTCAACGTGTTTTTACACTATTAACGTATCATGTTGCTATTAAACTTAATCGGTTCGGCCCTTCGATAAAAAAAAACACAACAATGTAACTTAATAATTTTCTCATGTTATATTAAATTTCGAGGTTCAGAGTTCCAAAAGTCTTTATATTGCTCTCCTGGAAGATCTTTCAACATGAGCATGTGTCAGTTCATACCTTGCTTACAGGCTACAATGTCTTATCTTTCAAAATATTTCCTTAGGTAATTTAAGACAACTGGGGTCGTCACACACACAGAACATACACTGTGGGCTGGAAATAAGGCAGGCCGGTTCGCCCACACCAACCGAGCGACCACACAAAAAAAGCAAATTGCTGCGTGCCACAAAAATTAGCAAATTAAATTATGTCAAACGCCCTGGGATCCTCTGAGCCTATATTGACGTTGGTTACTTTATATTAACGAGGAAACAAATCCTTCAATTAAAATTACATTTACAGAAGTTGAAGCCAAATATCAGAACTTGCTGTTAAGCGGTAAATTATATACAAACGTAAAAAAAAATTTGGAAAAAAGAAGAAAAAAAAGAGAGTAGGGGTGGCCAAGTACCTTACAGAGCCTATAATGGATATAGCAGCAGGTTAAGTTTGAATTACTGTATTTTGGGTAAAACTTTGGGTTATATTATAAAAATAACGAGGACAGCTATAGTTGCACAGCAACAATGCGAGCATTTTAATTAAGGCTCTTTCTGAACGGAAAGGAGCTGTGCTATTCATAATCTCAAATTTAAAAAAAAAAATTATAAAATTTATATGTAGGTATAACTATAAATTATCCCTTAAAAATGTGTGTTGACAGTATAATAAAAAATATACCAAATTTAAATTCATAAATGGGAGCAAAAAGATTCTACACTACAGAATTATATACAGCAGTATGAGTATATCACACTTCAGGTACAACTGTGCTCTGTTTCATATAATGTCAGTAAAATTAGAAAGATACAATATATATTTTTTTAAAGTCTGATGGAATGTCAGTCAACGTTTTTTGTTATAAAATGAACCTGAGATGCCCATCATTGTATTGTACATGCTGTAAATTTTGCCTTGCAGTGCAGCAGACATTACATAATGCTGGTAATTTCCAGAACACCTTACCTGTCAAAATTTACTGACATTATACAAAATCAAATTTACTGAATTTTACAAAACGTTAACAAAATACAGTACTCCAACTAAAAAATTTCTAGAAATTTTCTATTTCCAACAACGAAAATATCTTGAATTTTCTGTACTCTAACAAGCCACATTCTCTGTCATAACAAAAAGTCTAAATTCTTGACCATTACTCAAATTTCATTATGCCTGCTCATACAGTACTTACTGAGTTTAGCCTGTGCTATTTTTAAAACAAAACTTACTACAAAATGTTTGCATAAAGTTTTGTCCTCTAGCATTATATCTCTGGTAGCTACTTTTTTTCTCAAAATTTAACATCTAGCCTATAAAGCATCTTTAAATCCACTCCCTCTCAGTGTCAACACTTATCAAAAGTAAGGATCACTATCATTAGTTGTCGCAGTACAGTGACTTACGTGTCCAGTATTGTTCTCTTGTATTAGCTTTACTATCTCGCATGTGGTTCTCTTCCAGAGACAAGTTCGGCCAGTCAACAAGTACCGCTAGGCGATGTTCCCTGTCCATGGAGGCTGGAGATGCACCAAGTAGAAAATCCCGAATGACAATGCAGGATGTTGTTCACATGGCCAGCAACAGCAGAAACAAGGCAGTGGGAATTGCAGTGGCATAGACTATTGTTGTGCATCAGTTTACAACTTTGTTTGTATGGTGTAAAACACAAACTAGGTATTACTTGTTATTTTCTGCAGGTTTCCAGCATTGTCAGCAAGCTGAGTACGTTACATGTTACATCTTCTTAGATATTTTACTATGAGTTACGTTGTTATCAAATGTTTTTTATATCAGGAGTTTGTTTATTAATTTTTATGGCCATCTAGTGGTTTGATATTAATGTTTGTACTGTATTTATAATCAAATAATAAAACAAAACTTGGATAAAATTTTGTTTTATTATATTTTGCTATGAGGACATGAATACACAGATAAAAGTGAATGAATCAGATTAACACATATATTGTTCTTCGGGCAGTCTTAGATTTGCATATAGGTTATGGTAGATATAAACTTAAATATAATTGTGATATAACTATACAGATTTGCTGTTTTGATTTTTGATTTGATACACATTAAAATTATTATATTTTGCTAATTTTGTTATTTAATTTTATTTCCAATGTCTTCTTTATTTGTGAGACGTAGAAATAAGAAAACCAATTTTTTTGCTGTACTCTTTGTTATGTGCAGAAATGACGTCTCATAATAACAACTCACACAGTTAGATAGATGTTTCATGTTTTAACAATGGTAAAATGCTGTAGTTTCCCATATTGTCGTACAATATTTGTGTTGGCTAGGAAGCATACTCCTGTAAATTAATGAATATCGTTGCCACTTTTAGAACAAGTATATGGACATGTTATGCAAATCTTTGTTTTTTAGACCATTTTTTTTATCCCAGAAAAGTGAGGAAGTAATGAAGTAAAGCTCTTTAGAATAATTCAGATGTATCCTCTCATTCATAGGATTTTTAACTATGATTTGTGTATGGTTTGTTGAATCGTCGAAAATGCATTCAGTATATAAAATGCTGTGCTCAGAATTTGAAGGAAACCAATGCTTTTGTGACCCAAACAATCCTGTTGGTTGTGATGTGTATCATTTTGTTACATAATTGTCTTAAGAGACTTTGACTATAATAATGCTCATCGCGTGGCATCTTATAGGCCTATATAATCATTTCACCCATACTTTAGGCCTCATCCTCACGAGTGTTAATTTATTATGATTGGTTGACTTACACAGTGCTCACTTTACTTGGATTCATCTGACAGTAGACCAACATTTCAAAGAACTTACATTGCGTTACCTCCTATGTAACAGGTTATATTCTATACTTTATTTACAGTACAATGCTTGCGATAATGGGTTAAAAATTATTGATAAAAATAATTGTTGATAATGGGGGTGGTATTTTAGTTCATAATTAAATTCAACTTTTGTTCATAACATTTCTTGTTAGTGATTATAAAGCTAATATCAGTTAAATTTGCATTTGTCTGGAAGTTGAAGAAAGCAAAAACATTAGGTAGTTACCATTAATAACTTGGTGAACAAGGTGCTTTATAATCAAGAGTGTTGTACATCACAAAACACTACATACCTGTATTTAATGCACTGGCACTATCCTTGTATGGTGAGTCACAAGTCATCATTAGTAGAGTAGGCAAGGCAAGGTCCTTTATCAATACTTTCTATTACTGTACTTTGTAAATAGTAAAATGTTTGTACTGTGGTACGCACAAGATATAATAGCTGGTAGAAATTTCACATTGTACTTAACTGCTAAAATTTGATTATGTGTCGTACGGTGTATACTCGTGTATAGTGCGTACCATGATTTTTGCAACAAGTTTCAGTGAAAAAATTTAAGTGCCTTGCTAGCACGTAAAAAAAATCATGTGAGTAAGAGACCTTGTATCAACGCAAGGGAAGCTCTGATTGATGGGCCATGAGGGGAGGGAAGGAACAGTGGCTAGCAAATAAAAGAGAGAGGAAAGATGATATTCACACTGGCTAGAGAGAGACGGCTTGAGAGGATGGAGGTGAGCCATGGGAAGGGGTGTGGCTTGCCTCTTTCTTGTCTGCAGCTATCTAAAAATAGCCTGCCAAGGTCGCTTGCTGCCTGTCTGCAGCCAGCTCGTGTGTGTGTGTGTGTGTGCGTGCGTGCGTCTGTACAACACTACCCCCTCACCTCTCTTGCTGCGGTAGAAGTTCAACATCCCGGTGAATTTGCGCAGTTGCTTAGTGGTTATAGGCTTGCTGTAGTTTTGGATGGCAGCAACTTTCTCAGAGATAGACTGGGTACTGTCCGCTGAAATGCAGTAACCCAAGAATGTGACTTGTGCCTCCCCCAATACACATTTAGAAGGATCTATGAGGAGGCCATACGTTTGGAGACGTGTGAAGAGCTCTTCGAGAGGTTTCACGTGTAGATTCATCACACGATGCCACCAGTATGTCGTCGAGATAACACATGGAAAAGTCTAGGCCACACACGTCCTCATCCATAAAACCTTTGGAAGGTTTGTGCTGTGTTACAAAGTCCGAATGACATAAATGGGAACTCGTAAAGTCACTAAGGGTGTGGTGATGGAAGTTTTGTAGATATCTGTTTGCGCTACGGGTATTTGGCTGTATGCCTTGTGACGCGTCCTTGCGTCTACTGCGTGTTGCTGTGGTCTATTGTTATTGTTTGTTGTCACTCGGCGTGGGTGTTGAGATTATGTTATGTGAAGTGCGCCGGATAGCTCAGTTTGATTTACTTTCAGGGTTAACCAACCATCGTGATTTCACCAATAACAACTCACTTACTCAGTCAACTGTTGATTTACTTTTACTTTAACTTTGACAGATGTTTGGATTCGGTAAGTTTCTTACAAAAGGCGGTTATTTACCAAGCACAAATAAACCCGTTAGCAGTCCGGCATTATCATGTCTGACCGCGAGTTAAACAAAAAACAAGGTAAAAAAGGTAATGATGAAACACTTATTCGTTGCCTGCGATTTTATCAGTGCTATGCCATGACTGCATACCCTTATCAAAAGAACCCCCGTATTTCCCACCACCATTTGACAATGTTCAGACGAAACAAACAAAAAAAAACTCTAGTAGCACAAAAGCCTCGTGCAGTCTCTCCAGCGCTCCCAGGGCCAGCCCCGCAGCGCCCTCACGACATCCAGACGTCTCTATCTCTCCGCCATCACTACCCGACCGATAAACCCTCGACGGACATGGTAACTAATAGCGCACCATGGCGGAGTGAAACAACAGTATCCAAAACTCAACAAAACCAGCAAAATTACCCTTAAAACATGAAACAAACCATTCCAAAATTTCCGTTTATAGGTTTTACATTGAAAGAAAATTCTTTATCCACACAAATATAATAATTGGGGATAAAAAGTGCGCAACAGTGGAACTACTTTCGCGGCGCACCGTGGTTAGAGGTGAAGACCACGGGTTGTCAGAGGGACGGACTGTGCCGAGCTTCAGTATGGCCTCGAATTCCTTCTTCGCGACGCACAGCTTTTCCGAAGCTAGGTGTCGTGATATACGGTGCACCAGCTGTCCGGCAGTTGTGTTGATATGGTGAACTGTACTGTCTTGCGCAGATTGTGGGGTGACAGCTGGTCAAGTAATGTTAGCATATCTCTTCAGCAGATCCGAGTAGCGGGCAGAGTGAGGAAGTGTCCCGACGCTCGCGACATGGCACACTACTTGATGGTAGGTTGTAGCCAGTGATGAATTGCTGTCGGCGAGGTGTTTGTTGCTAATGTCAACCAGGAGTCCATAATAGTGAGGAAGTCTGCGCCAGTCATGGGCTTGGACACGTCGGCCACTACAAAATGCCACACGAAATACCGCCTGAGCCCAATGTCCAATGTGAATGTCACAAACGTCACTATAGTGGAGCCGTTTGCCGTGAAGAGAGTATAGTTGGACTTTTGGCGTTGTCTTGGTAACCGAACTCGTTGGAAAACACAAATGTACGCGCCTGTGTCAACCAAAAACTGTGCCTTAGTTGCCTTGTCCGTGATGAAGAGGCGGCTACTAGGAGGTTGGGCTGGGTCGCTGGCCACCGTCAGCGAGTCCCCTAGTCGTTTCTCGAATCGAAGGTACAAGGAGCAGTACAGCGTCATGCTCCTTCTCCAAAGCAGCAATGGTACCAGCATATATCCTGGGGGTGCCATTGCTGCATGAACGCAGGCGGAATTGGGGTGATGGAGAGCGTTCGCGGCAGCTGAGGTGTTGTCCATGGGGAGCAGCAGCCACAACGATCTCCTGCCTCAGTGTTGCGGCCATTTCCCCAATCTTAGAGGTCACTAGTAGTGTCATCATCTCGAAAATGGCATCTATGTATGTGGCTTCAGCTACCTGCGGCTTTGGGGTTGTGTCGGTAACAGCATCCGCCAGGTCGGCCAGTGAGTCCAAGGAAGCATTAACTTGGGTCGCCAGGATTGCTTCGGTAGTCTATGGGAGACGGCCCAGCCATAGTGACCGCAGAAGTTCTTCTGGGATAGTTGTACCTGCTAGGCTCCTCAAATGTCGTAGGAACTGTGAGGGCTTACAGTTTCTGATCTCTTCATGCTACAGTAGCTGCTTGGTTTTTCTTTCTTGTGATGCACTGAGCCATTTAATAAGTTCCGACTTGAATTTGTTGTACTTGTCCTTGGAGGGTGGCTGGGTCAGTATGTCACGCACCTATGTAGCGTATTTGCAATCCAGGTTCCCAGCGATGTAATTGAACTTTGTCTCATCTGTCTTTACTCCAGCGAGCGTATACTGGTTCTCCACCTGGGCGAACCACAGCTCTGGGTCGGAAGCTCAGAATGGTGGTATCTGTATCGCAACACGGTCGACTGAGACAGTGGAAGATGGAGGGTCCGACATGACTGGTTAAAGAAAGAAAGTGCGCCCCTCTGTTGACAGTCACACTACCATCAGGTGAATCAAGGTTACTTGTAAGTGGCTGGCGCAGATGCCTGGGTAGCCGCCAGTCCCTGTAATTTGCCTTCTGGCGAAGGGGGCGTGCCGCGCGGCGCAGTGGGGATGGTAGCCGTGTTGTGGAACATATGTGCGGTCTCTACTTGCGGAAGAGCGACACGATGCGACGCTGGTGCTGGAGATGTAACCGCTCGCGACTCTAGTAGAGGAAGCGTGGTGCGGTATGGATGATTACTATGTTGTGGAACATCTGTGCGGCCTCTACTCGCGGAAGAGCGACACGATGCGACGGTGGTGGAGATGTGACCGCTCGTGTCTCTAGTAGAGGAAGTGTGGTGCGGTACGGATGATAGCTGTGTTGTGGAACATCTGTGCGGCCTATACTCGTAGAAGCGTGACACAGGTGCTGCAGATGTAAGCGCTTGCGACTCTAGCAGAGAAATCGGGGTGCAGTGTGGACGGTAGCTGTGTTATGGAACATCTGTGCGGCCTCTACTCGCGGAAGTGCGACGCAATGCGGGTGCTGGAGATGTAACCACTTGCGGCTCTAGTAGAGGCAGCATGCCAGGGTTCATAGAATAGCACGACAGTAACTGCTGGAATGGTATGGAATGCCCATGCGCCCCCTACTCATGCGAGCGTGACGCGAAAGCCACTTTGTAATATCTCGGCACTGTTTCCGTTATTGGCCCGGTGTGGGTAGCATCCTGTGAGGGCACAGTACGATGCGAGGACGACTGTGGCAGAGACGCTACTGCGCCTTGTTGCTGCTGCGTAGCTCACGGGCATGCAGTGCAGCGATGCATTTCCCGTACTCGGTGCCCGAGCTTGCCTGATCACGTCGGGGTCACCAAAGTAGTAGGTACAGTATATTACATGCAGGCAAACTAGGCAAGAAGGGAAACACCATACACGTGAGAAGCACACACTTTATTATATAGCATGTGGCACTATACACACTTCTATATTTTACAACTTAGGCGGGTCGTGATTGACTCACTCCTGTAGCCCTTCTCCCCGGTACTCTGGGAGGTCTGGAATGTCCCCAGCCAGTTTACTAAAATTTTACCTTCCCCCATCCCTCCCCATCCCATCGTTGCTTTTTTTTCCAAGGTTTTTTTTCTATTTTCCGTGTACGGTGCACACCCCAGAATTTTATCAGTAGTTTTGGAACTAAAGTATGTACTATAAATGAGTAAATATGGTAATTTTTAAATTAGCAATGCTTTTGAAGAACTTTATTTTTGGACTTTTGGATGTAAAAATATTTGAAGTTATTAAACTTTCAGTAAATTGATATTTCTATAACTTTATTTTCACAAGTTTTGGCATCTAACTTTATCTGAACTTATTCTGCTAAATTATTTTGAAATTTTTCTAAATTGTGCATGTTTCTACATGGATTGATTTCTGTAGCTTAAATAGTTGCCATCATTCAAAATATTTTGACCATTTGATTATCTGTACTGCACACAGATAGTGTTGTACCGTAAAATGGGGTTAATGGTGAATAGAAATGCTGGAGCGAATAGGTACAAGATTAGAAACATATTCCTAGCTCAGACCTTTATTCTGAAAAGAATTAGATTTTCGTGACTACTCTTTGTAAAATTATTACTGTGCCAACCTTAAGAATTACTTGGGTTTTAAAACATTATAATGAGACTTTTGATTTGAAATGCTGTCTCTATTCACCCCATTGTACAGTAATAATAGTCTGCTGCCATGGTTCCTAGGTGTTTTGGCTGCAAGTATGAATAAGCAGACTTCTTGGCAGTTGCTAAAGAGTTGTGCCATGGACCTGGTTTGTTGTGAAACACCAGTTTTAATTATTCACTACGTACATCGACATCAACCATTGTTCCCAGCTGTCACAGGAAGCATTGAATTGATTGATGAAGCTGGTGGTGGTGTCATCCAAACAAACAAAACTGAATTGAATGGTGGTGTACAAAAAAACGGCATTCCTCATTTGACAAAGTAGAACATTAATAATTGTTACTGTAATGTTTTTGTTACTTTGTTAATATATTTTCATTTACAAATACCGTAGGTACCTCTGTTTGAGTTTGGTTGCTTACCTACTGAAGTTTTGTACTGTAATAATTGAGGAGCTTGTTTTCTGTCTGTTATTTATGTTTGTGGCTTAAAAATAACAGTTATTATAAAAGCCATTTCTATCTCAGAGTTCGGTTACATTTTTTTCTGGAAAGCAGATACAAACCCTTGCCAGCGTGTGTTGAAGGTGAGAAGGAAGTGATTACAAATGGCTATTGTCAAGTTAATAATGCCATTCCAAATTGTTGCCGCAGCTCCACAGTTTAGCATCTCATTCACAACTTTGTGAGAGACAAATGACCACCTGCCAATGTACGAAACAGTTGGCAAATACAACCTATATTCTCATGATGTTTGAACACGACTTAATAAAACTGCTAGTTGCCATCCAGGAATGTCAGTTTCCCTCACTGCCAGTTGCCATCATGGTACGTGCTTCAGTACACATCTGAATTCACTACCATCCAATAAAATGTCACTCATTTACACCATGCAGTAGCACTCAATCTTTCACTCTTCTAAGATGCCACTAGTGAGCAATTTACAGTTTATATCAATATGTTAATAAAAGTTTGTTTGTAATTTATAATTTTCATAAAGCTAATATCACAACATAAATTTGATACATATATTTTTAAATTCCAAAATTTATGATTTTTATCAAATGTTAAATTTGTAAAATGATAAGATAGTACAAGGTTTTACATTAATAAACAGTTTATTTAAAATTTTTGGCCAACAATATTCGAACATTTCCATCTGATCTGTGAGAATCCAAAAGGCTTAAATTCAGTTCAAGATACACAAACACATTTATTGATATTCTCCAATCCTTCTAGAGTGCCTGACATACAGATTTAAATACTTTACTATTCATAAAACCAGTTGAAATTTGAAGAGCCATCCAACATCATAGCAATTTTTTCAGCTATTTATTCATTTTAAGAAGGAAAAAAAGGCTGAATGCTGAGAGATAAAAAATGTGATTGGAGAAGATATGTAGTTAGAAAGTGACAAGAAGAATTTAGTTTAAACAGTTTTGAGCAATATTCGTCATCAACATTCAATTTGGCTCTAAATAAATTACACAGTTGAGCCTGAAATTATTGGTGTGCCAGTAATGAATATTTTCAGTGCGCAGAGGGAATGGCAAATAACAGGAAAACTTCTTTCACAGGTGAAGAAGAAGAGGAACGAACATTCTTGCTCGTTATTGTGAAAACTACTGTGTATGATAATCTTTCCTCTTTTTCTCACGTGATGAATTCATGTGACTGAAGTTCAGTTATCCTTATACTGACCACTTGAAGGCTTATCGTACAAGTTTTAACCAATTGATGCACATAATTCTTAATGTAGCTACCATGTTTTAAAATTAGATATGTATGGATCATTTATGACCCGAAAATAATTTGTTAGCCTTAACCAAAGAGGAGAGGAGACTTGTGTCTCGAGACAATAAACATGGTTCTGATTTCTGCAGTGCATTTGCCACACGTCATGTCCCACTGCAAGAAGTATTATAAGGAGGAAGGGAGGTACCTGACTTATGAGGTGTTATTTTCATACTGATCTGTATTCTCACTCATTTCCCTAAAATGTAATTCAAAGAGCTGAAGAGTGCCCACACCTTACATGCATTATGTTTCTAGTAGTCAAGACGAAGGAACACAATTCATTGCTGTATTATGTTACTGCTGAAGAGCACCGAGATCACTGGCGTCCTGACAGTGTTAGTCAGTAGTTATGGAACACCATCAGTAATCTGTAAATATTGTGACTGCGCCAGCGATTTGGTAGTTTTGGAATAACTGGAAATGATGAAAATGAAAATTTAAGAAAATTGCTGTCTGAATAAGGATTATATTTGCTTGTGGCAAGCTTTCATTTCACTTGAATTAGGTTTGCCTTAGCAAGCTTGAGCATGAGACTTGCAGCAAGTCTGAATCAAGCTTGTGGCAAGCTTGCTCACAAGTACTTGCTGCAAGCATGAATCTAGCATGAGGTAAGCTTGTATTTCACTTGAATTTTTACTTACTGTTGTGTACTGTAGTAGTTGTGTTGGGCAGAGGGATATTTGGTGGTGTAGGTTGGCACCATCGCCAACAACAACCTACTACCACCAGTTGCCCAGATGCTGCCGTCATGAAAGCGTGTGCGAGACGAGGTTAAAAAACATTATTCAGTGAGCACCTACGTGGCTCTAATTGGAGCCATCGGCAAGTTCGCGCCCGAAAAAGAGTCGAATTCGTATTGCGAGCGGTTACAGTTCTACTTTATCGCAAACAACATCAAGGAGGATGATGCCAAGCGGGCCGTGTTTTATGCTGTGTGTGGTGCTGATTTGTATGGGCTGGTGACTTCACTTCTGTCACCACAGTCTACTGCATCGGTATCGTTGACGGGCGTCTTAACGAAACTAACAAATCACTTTCACCCTAAGCCCAGTGAAATTGTGGAGACTTTCAAGTTTCTGAAACGCGACCAGTAACAGGGGGAGATAGTTGCAGTGTATATTGCTGAGCTCCGGAAGCTAAGCACCCATTGCAATTTTCTGGACCTCGATAGGATGCTGCGTGACCGGCTTGTTTGAAGCACAAGGGACAAAGCGATACAACAAGCTCTTCTCTTTAAGGAGAAGTTAACCCTGAAAGAAGCGGTGTACATTGCAATGGCGACGTAAGCGATGGGACGTAATATGGCGGACATGAGAGGCAGTACGATGGTGGAAGAGAATGTACACAAGATAACTAATGGAGGAGTAGGAATTGCAAATGGGGTGGGCTCGATAAATTCGAACAGCGGAACAGTGGAAAGACAAAGGAAGGCATTAAGGGATGCCAGTGGTAACCAGTTATGTTGGCGCTGTAATGGTCAGCATATAGTGGATAAGTGCCGGCATATTAACATGGTATGCCATTTCTGTAACAACAGAGGGCATATTGAGCGGGTGTATCACAAAGAAAAAACAGCAGGCAGGTTCAAGTAAAAGGGACGTAAAGCATTCAGATTCGACACTGGAGGTGCAGCATTTTGAAGAGGGGGCTTCAGAAGGGGCAAATATGCATTATACACTGTACAACATGCAGGGACAAACGCCAAGGAAACCATGGTGTGTGGAAGTGTTACTTAATGGCCAAGCAGTGGTCATGGAGGTTGATACAGGGGCAGGTCGTTCTATTATTAGCGGGGAAACTTTCAAATCCTTGTGGCCTCAGGAACCTCCACTAATGAAGAAAGACATGTTTTTGCGAACCTAGTCCTGTGAATACCTATGAGTGTTGGGTGTCATGGAAGTTTCTGTACAGCTTCAAGGGCGTGAGCCAGTGATGCTGGAGCTGGTAGTGGTGCAAGGGCAGGGGCCAAACTTGCTAGGACGTGATTGGTTTTTGCCTCTAGGTATTAGGTTGGTGGGAGTGAACAAGACTAGGGAGGACCTGTCAGGATGGTTTGTTCAAGAATTTCCAGAAGATTTTCAAGTGGACAAGCTAGGAAGATGTATAAGGCCACAAGTCATCATCAAAGTGCCATCAGACTGTACACCAGTTTTCAGGAAGAGCTGGCCGGTAACGTTTGCACTGAGAGACAATGTGAGCCAGGAAATAGAGAGATTGGTGCAGCTGGGGTTTATGAACCAGTTTACTTTGCGGATTGGGCAACACCTGTCATACCCATTATATTTACAAGTAACTGTTGATGATACAACAGCAGATCTGCTTACTGTAAATATCATGAAGGAATTGTTTAGAGTTAGGAGATTGCCATTTGGTGTTAGTAGTGGTCCGGCTATATTCCAGCGTTTGATGAATACCTTGCTTGCTGGCATTCCTGGTACAGTAGTTTTGTTCGATGATATACTGATATCAGGAGGAGGGGACGACGAGCACTGGAGTCGTGTCTGTCTAGTCTTGGAACGTTTGCAGCGTGCTGGCCTGAGGTTGAAAATTGCATAGTGTGTTTTTGGGGTGGAGTCAGTGTGTTTCTTGGGACACAGAATTGACAAGATATGTATTCACCCACTTGCTAGTAAGGTTGAGGCAGTGCACAATGCACCTGAACCTAACAACAAAAAGGCGCTTCAGGCATTTTAAGCTCCTTAAATTTTTATGAGAGGTTTTTGCATCACAAGGCAGAAGTACCAGTAGAGCCACTCCATCGACTGCTGGATACAAACTCGCAGTGGTGCTGGAATGATAGGCACTGTAAGGCATTTAAAGATACCAAGCAGCTGCTACAACCAGAGCAGGTCATGATACTCTATGACCTAAGTAAACCCTTAGTTTTGACGTGCGATGCCTCAGAGTATGGGGTTGGAGCTGTGCTGGCCCATGACCGAGGTAATGGTGTGGAGGCTCCCATTGCTTTGGGTCTAGGACCTTGCAGAAGAGCGAGCAGAATTACGCTCATGTGGATAAAGAAGCCTTAGCTGTTGTTTTTGGTGTGACAAAGTTTAAACAATATTTGGTTGGCAGACAGTTTAAAATAGTGACAGACCATCAACCATTTTTGCGCCTCCTCCACCCAAAGCAGTCAGTTCCAGATACAATATCGCCGCGATTGTTGCATTAGAGCCTAACACTAGCAATGTATAATTTTGAACTGGAATACAGGCCAGGAGGGCAGATACCACATGCAACAAAAAGGAGCTTCAGGCATTTTTAGGCTTCTTAAATTTTTATGAGAGGTTTCTGCATCACAAGGCAGAAGTACTAGAGCCACTCCATTGTCAACTGGATGCAAACGCGCAGTGGCTCTCAGTAGAGTGCCACTCCAGTCACCACAGTTGACAGTACCAGCCCCAAGTGAAGTGCTCATGCTGGAAGAGGTAACAGAAGTGTTGGTGGATCCAGCAAAAATAGCAGCGGAAACAAGGAAGGATCGGTTACTGTGCAATGTACAAAGGGGATTGCCAGACAAAGTGACAGAGGAAATGCAGCCCTATGTTGTACGGAAACAGGAACTTTCTTTACACAAGGAATGTTTGTTGTGGGGTCCAGGGTTGTAATTCCATCACAGTTACGTACGGAGGTGATGAAAATGCTTCATGCGAACCATGATGGGGTGGTACATAGGAAAGTGTTGGCCAGAAGTTACTTTTGGTGGCCAAAACTGGATGCTGAAATTGAGCAGGTGGTGAAGGAATGCAACAGTTGTCAATAGTCTCAAAATAATCCACCTAAAATGAAACAAGTTACCTGGTCCACACCTGACAAACCTTGGTCTCGCACATTGATTTTGCAGGCCATTCCAAAGTGCAAACTTTCTTACAATAGTCGATACCTACTCTAAGTAGCCAGAGGTCAGGCGAGTTGGTTGTATGACAACCACAGTTGTCATTCGAGAGCTTAGGGAAGTTTTCAGTTCATGGCTTGCCCGATGTAATAGTAGCAGATAATGGGACTGCATTTAGATCTCAAGTAATGGCAGAATTTTTGAGAAACAGTGGGATTGAAATGGTTTCTTCACCACCATATCATCCCTCAAGCAATGGATTGGCTGAGAGAACTGTGCAAACGGTTAAGCAAAAACCTAGGAAACTGGTGGTAGGTGATTGGAGAACGTGATTGGTGCGAATGTTGTTGGCCTGGCGTACAATACCAAGACAAGTGGAGAGCAACATTTGGAAAACTCCTGCGGAGTTGTTGATGAGACGACCATTACAGACTGCTCTGGCAAAAAATCCACCCAGCCAATGTCAGAGGTACATTCCATGGAAGGCAGGCAGAAGACACAGTGGGGCCGCAGGTTCGACGTCTTAGAGTAGGTGAGGCGGTATGGTTATGGAACTACGTGAGTGGTCCCAAGTGGATACCAGGCTGGATCACTGGTGGGGGAAGGACTGCTGATATATCGGGTCAGAGATGAGCAGGTAGGCTCGCACAGAAGGCATATAGATCAGCTGCGACAAAGAAGTTGTGAGCCACATACAAGAGAGAGGTTGAAGGAAGCTATTTCCAACAGGAAGCAGGCATCATGGTGTCAGTCGCAACAGTTTGGGTTCAGGAGTATTTCCCAGGATGAAGATAGACCACATTCTGCAGCGACAGAGGACAGGACATGGGCAGACTCGACAGGTGTATGGAGTGCGAAAGCAACCAGTCAGACCACTACGGAAGAGTCCTCGGCTACAGTTGGAGCGGCTTTCGGGAATTTCCCAGAGCTGGCTGCTAAGAAGGCAGGAGATGGTAGCAGCTCAGGTGGCTCAAGAGGATTTTCTCCATTCAAGGGTTTCCCTACTAGTCCTGTCCCTGTTCCTATTCAAGTCAGGACGTCGAAGAGACAACGAGTTCCACCAAAGAAGTTTGAAGATTTTGTAACAAATTATAGGGGAGGATGTGTTGTGTACTGTAGTAGTTGTGTTGGGCAGTGGGATATTTGGTGGTGCAGGTTGGCACCATCGCCAACAACAACCTACTCATGTCAGTTGCCCAAATGCTACCATCATGAATGTGTGTGCGAGACATAACACTTACCTTAGAGAGGTAGCTTACAAGACTTGAAGTAAATCTGAATAAAGCTTGTGGCATGCTTACATCTCACTGAATTTGACTTGCCAAAACAAGCTTCCCCTGACACAAGCTGCAAAACTGTATCAAACTTGCCTCAAGCTTGTTGTTTTAATTTGATATGTAATATAGTAGTAGTAAGTTTGCTCACGAGACTTACTGTAATCCCTGAATCAAGCTAGTGACAGGATTGTATTTCATTTTAATTTTGCTTATGTAACACACTTGCTCCCGTGACATGCTGCAGACCTCCTGTGTCCTGTATTACGGATATATTCCATTTAAACTTAACAAGGCTGTCTTGTTTCATAAAATTTTCTCTGTTTTCATAGATATCAATAGAGCTTGGTTTTAACTTAACTTTGCCAGCAAACAAATGTTTTATAAGAGTACTGTCAGATTGTTTCATTTGCTAGTTAAAATATTTTAAAATACTATGCATAGTTAACTTAACAGGTAATTCTTTGAAAATCACTGTTGTTAGAAAATTTACACACACAAACATTTCAAAAACAAAGTTTACACTCGTTTACAATTTAATCGCACTACACTTATATTCTTGTACGTTCACCATGGCCGTGTGGAAATCATGTGTGTTAAAAAACTAGAGGATCACGGGTTTTGAATCCTGGCATAGCACCAGAAAATTATTATGTCTGTAAGTGCACTACACTTATATTCTTGTACGTTCACCATGGTCCTGTGGAAATCATGTTTGTTCAATAACTAGAGGGGTCACAGGTTTGAATTTTGGCATAGAACCAGACAATTTTTATGTCTGTAAGTTACATTTTAAGTCGGTAAACATGCAATGTATAAAAGGTGAAAAAAATTTAAAATACTAAGTAAAATAATAATTTGGATTTTATTATGCTGTCTTCTGAAGTTAAGCATGCAGATAGCTTGACGCTACAAGTCGGATGCTGCAGATTTGCAGCATGTTTGATGGTGCAGTCTTGCAGCATGTTGATGCAGCAAGCTAGCTGTATGTAAGCCTGCAATTTGCTGTTTCATGCTTGCTGCAAGCTTGTTTTGCTATGTGGTATCTGAATGCACCGGAAGGAAGTAAACCTCCTGAACTGAACAAACATAAATACTGTACCACGGTATAGACGAATAAGTCTGGACACTCGTCTGAAAACTTGACCCCTTGTTGACTGCTAGTTTATATTGCCAATGGTACACAGCTTTGCATTGGTCGAATTTATGCATAGTGAATATAGGTGCTATTGACGCTCACTTGTTTGGAAGCCATATCGTGGTGGCATTCATTTGCAGAAAACGTACTTTTCAATTAATGCTTCTTCCAACATTGGTGAATATAAAGAAAGAAAAATGTATAGAAAATAAAGATTTTTAAACATATTGTTAATGTTTGACGAAAAACTTGTCTATTTTCTGTGTTTACATGGAAAATCCGGCCACTGTAAAGCAGCTTGTCATCAGCAATATCATCAGTTGTCAGTCAACAACGGACCAAACATACGTTGGTGAATGGATGAGTAGCCAGACTAGTTATTCTACGGCTGTGATAGATAAAATGTCTGTTTTGATTAGTAAAAATACAGTTTTGCCCATATAAATATATGCTATTCCTTATGGGTTACATGAATAGCATCAGAGATAAATTTTCTACAGTTACGACACGTAAAATTTGAGCTGCATATCCCAGTAATCTCTGAGATGTAGGTCGATTAAGGTGGAGGTCTTGCCAAATCTTAATGGTTATACGTACTAATAACTTTTATTTTTTACAAGATAGGTATGGTTGGTTTTATAGACATAAATCATAACTATTTGTTATAGAAATAAAAAATTGTGTAGGTTTTTGCATATTTTTTGTACCGTGGCATGTCAAAGCCAAAATTTGCACAAAACTGTTTTATACAAGAAACTAAAACCGACTTACAAAAATTAAATCATCGACACTGAATAACAAATAGTGTCACAGGACAGACTACGTCAAGACGTGTAAAAATCTCGTGTCATTTTTGTATTTTTAAAAAATTACATAAATAGAGATTTAATTTAAAATTCAACAAATGTATTGAAATAAAAAAGGACTCAAAGAAATATTTAAAAAATATCTTGATGTATCCCGCGACACAGTTCTTCACTATAAATTATTTCATTTATATAAGTCAGTTTGTTATCGTTCCTTGTATAAAACGGTTTTTTTTTTGCAAATTTTGGCTTTGACATGCCACTGTACAAAAACTGTGAAAGCAAAAAAATTTTCATTGAAATACACATTTTCCCGAGGGAGGCCACCCGTACCCCCCTTTTTTTGGAGTGGTAGGCGTAATTAAAAAGGGGGAGGAGGGTGCCAGAATTTGTATGTGCCCCGGGTGACAGACTCTGGTTGCGGCCCTGGCCACCATGTAGTTGTCCGGCGAGGTGAGTCAATGCTGCAGAAAATTCCAGTGCCCGAAGGCTAGAGCTTAAAGAATTAAAAGCTTCAAGAGATCTGATGTTTAAAGAATTACTAGTCGGTTAATTTCAAGTAAAAGTACCCTATGCAAACCAAGGGGCGACTTAAGGGCCAGGCGACCCCGGCGGCCGCCCGGGGCGCCGGCTATAGTAGGGGGCGCCAACCTGAGGTCAACAATTTTGATGTGGTTTTAAACATATTATAAAAAAAAATTAAGTTCTTCTTAAATAATTTTATTACTTTGAACAAACATACGAATCACAGGAAAAATAAATAAAATGACTTGTAGCTTGATGTCTAAGTTAAACTTCGATACATTTTATTTTTGTTTGTGAAACCGCGCGCAAAGCAAGTACACACTGAAAGTGAAGTATTGTTGTAGGTACCATATTTATGTTAAAATATGGACAACACTCCAGTTTGGCTGTCGTTACTATCTACATTGTTCCTATTAAAATCTGTCCTGTGGAAGCAACAATATGTTCTGTAAAAGGAAGACGGTGTTTCTTCTTTTTACAGATAATATTGTTACTTCTACAGAACATATTGTTATAGGAACAATGCAGATAATAACGGCATCGGCAACTAAACTGGAGTGTTGTCCCTATTTTAACAGAAGTATGGTACCTACAACAATACTTCACTTTCAGTGCAGAAGGAGGTTAGTATGTAGGCGAGTTTACTGCACCCATAGAGGAAGTAAAGTATTCAAGAGTGGACACGGCCATGTTAACCAACGAGCACGGTCGTAGAAGAACAGGTCTGGACGCTCGCCTATCTAACAATGTATTTTGCTTGACCACCTTGTTGTTTGGCTGTAGTTTGTCAAGTTACCGAGAATGTCGTGCTTTTTGGCGCTGTTTTCCGGGCGGTCGGAAACTCAGTCCACTTTTTTCCATTGTTAAATTTATAAAGTAAATAAAGATTGCTGGAGACTTTTCTTAAATTTGTGAGCGAAGAAAGTATTTCATAAATTGATAAAAAATACGCTTTTATATATTGTTTATCTTAGCGGAAAGGAAGTGGGCGGAGTTTAGTCCGACAACCATAACATCAGCGCCAATAAAACACAATATTCTCGGTAATTTGGTGAACTACAGCCAAACAACAAGGGGGTCAAATATCCAGGCGAGTGTCCAGACCTGTTCTTCTACGGCCGTGACCAACGAGCCATTAAAAAAGGGACATCATTCACCGACAACTTCGGAAACAAAAACTTTTAGTTTAAAGGTTGGCAACATAAATACGTTATCTAACTTCCAGTTCAAATTTTTGGGGAAAGTAGAACATTTGTACTCACGTTCTGCACGTGAATGAACAGAATCACAATTATTTGTAGGACAAGGGTACCTCCTGATCTTCCCAATTACTATAAAATTTAATTAGAATTCTTCCCCAAACACAAAAACAATTTACGATTCGTAGCCATCACGAGCAGTCCGAGCAATCACGAGGTCGCGAGTCTCATGGTAGACATCTTAACCGAAAAGTTATTGTAATTGAAAATGTGTATTACTATAAATAAAAATCTAATATATACGCAATAAATGCTTGACACTCTAGTATCATAAACCGCCAAACACTGTCTTTATATTATACATAATGTTTACTTTGAAATGTTGTCGGTGCATGATGCCCTTCAAATTAGTGGCCCTGGCCGCCCTATTCTGTGTCCACCCCCTGACTGCACCCGCAAAAATTCTCCTTCCCCAATTTTTTCATAATGGCCTCGTCTGTCGTCTTTCCAATGCCCACCCGCCCCTTCCAGTTTTTTTTCTTAGTCCGCATGACCTAGGGCTCTATAAAGACTAGGTATAATCGTCCGCCATTTTGGGTCTTATGCAGCTACCGCTAGCGAAGTCATGATCGCGCGCCCGAAAAATCACAGAAACCTAACTCATCACCAATCGAAAACTATTCGGTCAATCGACTTAAAAAAAATTACAGAGTATAATTGAACTATCTTGTCAATGACGCTATTCATTAATTTTCTTTATGACAGTTATTTACTGTGTAAAAAAAAGTTTAACAATGGCATGAAAATTTTTGACCGGGAAATGCAGGGTAAAATATAGTAAGTGAGAAACTTTTTTGTTTTACGAGATAGATGGGGGGTGTCAGTGGACGAAACTAAAAGGATAGTATAAAATTAACATTTATGCCCCTCTTGACGAGTTCCGCGAATCGCTGTTGTTTTGGCGGCAGGTTGAAGACAGAATATCTCTGGCGCGCGGCGCCGCGCCGTCTAGCCCAACGACCTGACTACAAATTATTCCTTGGTTTGTCCTCATAGTATTTAAGACATTAATTTTATCTCTACATTTTGTATTTATTGTAACGTATTCAACTTTCAATAACTGATTATTTGATTATTTACAAATGTATACATTATCGAACATTAACAAATTTACAAAATCAAAATTGCATAGAAAATTAATGCAACATCCTTAATTTCACTAAAGATAGAGTTTGAAATATACAATTTTTAAAAAATTAATTTAAGAATTTTGACTCTCCTACAAAATAGGCGTAGGCTTACATACAACTGGAAATATATATTTTTTTATTATTTACTTAAAGGCACATTTTCAACAATTGATAATAAATTCATGAAAGCTAATTCATCTTATGTCTATATTACGGTTTTTAAAGGTATCATAACTCATTGAAACGCAAATATAATATTTTTAACCTTGTACTATTTGTTATGTAAGTATTAATACTAATATTATCGAGGCTGCAGTAGTAATAGAGGCAGTATCA
>PNEQ01001668.1:18294-38520 GCA_003012365.1 Medauroidea extradentata | reverse complement strand
CATGTAAAGTTTAGGCCAAATGACTTTTAGGGCAAGTGACGTTTAGGTGAAGTGACGTTTAGGCCAAGTGACTTTTAGGGTATATGACTTTTAGGGCAAGTGACGTTTAGGCCAAGTGATGCTTAGGGCAAGTGACTGTAGGACTGTATTGAAATTTTAGGGCATGTGACTTTAGGGCAAATGGTTTTTAGGGCAAATGACGCACTTCGACTCTCTGCACCTGCTTCTCCTCTCTCGTTTTCACAAAGACAAAATATATATACAAATCCTTATGTTTAATATAAAACTTGGTGCAGTAATGGTATCTTAATGAGAACTATTGCAATGTAATCCTGATACAATGATGAGAATGAATGGTCGCAAACGCATAGTTATTATTGCACATTGATTTATGATGGTTGACACTGATAACTATTAAATATAATAATTCGGGGTGGCGACCTATCGGGCTTGTCACAAACAATATCAGGGGATACCTAAGTATATCACAAAGGATTCTTTTTGTCATGAAGTTCGTAACTATTTGATTTAGTCCGCCTAAAATATACCGCTCTTGTGCACCATCCCTCAATCACAGCAAATTTCCATGGCCAAATTATTAGTAATATTATTATTTGATTTAATTTACATTTATAACTATGTGTGGGGAAATGCAGTCCGTGTATGTTACCATGTATGTATGTTTCATGTTAGCATACCGGAATACATTGCTCCTACACCTGCAATTACATATTCTGATTATGTAGTACTTCATTGTCGTAACTGATACGCACAGACATGAAACTGAAGTGAAGTAGGTTCTATGGCACTGTAGGCAAAAGTCTTGAATGCCGATGAGCATAAATGATACTAGTGTAGAGTATCTTCGAAATGAAGGGGTGGGGTAAATGGGAGAACCCCGATAAAACCCGCCCATCGGCGACATCGAAAGGCATGATTTACCTGGCCGGGGCACAGAATAAATTGTAATACAGACGCGAAATGACGTGTCGGCTCGTTTGATATTGGCGAACTTCGCCGCTCATTGGTTTCCCGAAAACATTGATGCCAGCCCTGCAACTGTTTGGCTCCTGCATGTTACGGCAGGTTTCCTATTGGCCTGATCGCCGATTATCAGAGCAGCTGTCTCACGTTGGTTGGCAGTAGGTGTTTCCGCCATTTTGCTGGCCAGGGAAGCCATTTTTCTGGCGTGTGTGACTGAGTTCGCTTGCCTACCGGCTATTTCACTTCTGTAATCCTAAATATTCCGTGGCCGGAGATTGAACACGGATCGCCTTGGTGGAAGGCGAGCGATCTAACCACTCAGACACCGTGGCCCACTAATAACATTGACCGCGAAATATTTTTCCCACATATTTACAAGTATATCAACCTCAGCATTGTATTACATATGTGCCAACTTTTGTATGTTCGCTAGGAAGCATTCGGGAATCTGAATCGCATTGGGCAGTTACGGTGAATGACTCGATTGGTGAGGGTTTCTGCCAGCCATTTTCTCTTTGTGGTGTTGATGAAACCAAGGCTTGTTTCCTATAACTAGCCAATTAAAAAATTGCTACATTAAAAAGTGATCTAAGAGGTTTTTACGGCCCTAGGTCTTTAGATCCGATGAGTGTGAAATGAGGGGAAGGACAACACATAATCCATGCCCCGTCCAAATTCGAACCAGGCCCTTTCGCACCGTAGACCGGCGCCTTACCGGCTTCGCAATCGAGGCTGGCAAAATCACAAAAATAATACGCACGAAGACAAAATTATTATTGTTATACTGACCAATTAGTAAGCATCAATCTCATACATTTCTTTCTCCCGTATCCTCCATTTTACTTGGCCACAAGGTACGGTTTTTTTTTTCCTTTTTGCCATCCAAGACAACCTTTTCTTTCTTCGTCATTTTCCTGTCACAGCTTTACACTCCACTAGTTGGCTACTTGAAGAGGTGCCTGGGTCAGCGCTGTTTGTGACGATATCCCCAGAAGCCTGGGTTCTTAAACTGTATTATCAACACTTGGAACGGTAAGAAAAGAAAGGTAAAATGAATATAAAACTTAATACAGCTATACTTATACTTATTTCTTCGGTAAATTCAACCTAGCATCAGATCTGAATATATGCCACTAATGATAATCATCCTTTTCCACAAACACATGTTTTGTGAACTAAAAAAATGTACACGTTACATGCAAGCAGTCGAAGAATAAGTATGAATTTGTTGAGATAAGTAAGTAACGAGGGCACCTAGTGATCACTTTATCGTGAACAGCATATACATATGTATGTGTGTATATATATATATATATATATATATATACATACATATATATATGTACACACACACAGAAGACTGCACAACCTGAGTACAAGAAACGTTAGTTCCGTAAGCGTCTTCCTCACATCAGGTTTTCTTCTTTTATAGGACAGCCGTGGTACATTTCTCCCTTTCACAGAGAATCTGTATGTATTTTACATTCCGGCGCATAATATGCCTAATACATCACTAATTTGATTACTAACTGTAAACGCACATATCATGTATCTCTGTTATGAATAAAGGAGGAGCATTTAATTACTTGTTCAGCTAACTAGAAACGACTATACGAATGACAAGGACATCCATATCCTATGTGGATACTGCCTCTTGTTGTGCTGTCACCTATGTATTTACAGGTGAGTGGTACCAATAGCTGTACATACAGTAAATAAAACCTGAACAAGATGTAGAATTACAGCAGCATTCTCATAAGCGTGTTGAACATGGATGCGGTTGCTATAGCTCAGGCTGAAGATGCTACGTGGTGGATAGCTGCCAGAGGGTTTGGGGTGGGGGTGTATAGGTAGGGGATGTGTGTTATCCTGTTTCAATTGCTGCGGCCTTGAAAATATAGTGATGAAGGCTTTTATACCGTCTTCTCCGCCTTTCTCACAAACCCAGTCGTCGCATTACTTATCACATACAGAGGTTAGCAGACATACGCGTGTGCAACTTGACCAGTGTTATTTTTAACTTCTCTTTCCAATCCTATACATTTTTACTTTACATGTTATTTAGTGATAAATCGTACTATCGTCCTATTAGTCAAGTTTTATTGTTGTTTTGCACTAATTTTGAAAATTTTTTACTTCTCTTCATTGGCAAACAAAATATCAATTTACATAATCCGTATTTCGCTTCGTATGGTCGAAATATTATACACATATTGATTTTTACTATTCATCACTTCAGAAACTCGTAAGTGTACCGTTGTATATGGATGCTTTCAGAAAATGTTGAAACACTTAATGCGATTTATATTCCGTGTATAGTGAACCAAAATCTACTGCAAGCACGCAAGTGACAGTTCTAACATGCAAATAGATATTGCGGAGAGTTCAAACACGAGTGAATCATTTGTACAATGTGAGTTAGGTAAGTAATACGCGCATGGCAATGTAGAAGAACATATCAGACACCGAACAGGCATACAGGCTGCAAACATAGTGAAGTGGCTATAGAACTTCTTATTGCCTGAACACAGACGTACTAGTGTGCAAATCTGTACTCGTCTGTCAGTATTACCACAACAAAATTGTCCGCAAAATGTTATGTCTGTAAGACAATTGAGGTACCGAGGAAATAGTCTTGCTTTGTAATTTTATTCCATTGTTCCAGAGCAATCGTAAACTATCTTGTATTTTTATTTCATTGGTATTTTACGTCCAGTCGATAGCTCAAGTAATTAGACATGGTTATACGTATATTTTGTTTACAAACTAACCTAATAACTCAAATGCCTACCCAGTACTCAAAACCACAATATTTCACGCCGAAAACCGGCGTGAAAACCGACTGTGCTACAGTTGCTTAGTCATCAGATGTACATAATTCGCATGGATATATTAAGAGCCTTCAACACTTGGATAACGTCTAAATCACCAGACACCCTAATACAAAACTGACCATACTAGCAGACACTGATGATAAAGAAGACGGCGCGGAACGGCTGATAGATGAAAGCTCTGGTAGGCTCATCCGCGGCCGGCCTTGGTCGCGCTTGACCCAGTATTGTGAATATTTTTTTGTCTATTTCCGTCAAAACTATTTGACGTATTAAAATTCTGTAAACTGGGTTGAATTCGTCTAACTAATGGCCATGTTCCTCTAAGGCGACTTTTAAAAATAAATAAGTTCTTGAAATTATATCTTCAAAAATTATTGTATTGGATAATTTAAACGACATGCAACCTGATTACCTACATTAGTATGGTATTACGATGTACAATGCCGTTTGCTGACTTAAAATCCGTCCAAGTGTTGTGAAGTAATTTATGTAGAACCTTTGGTCCCGAAAGTGCTGCCATCACTCGGCAGACATTCACACTATACATGGGGGATATTTAGCCTTAAAGAGGACCGAAGTGCCGACATAGAAGGCGTCAACGCAAGTGTGACGGCGAGGAACAGAGGCGTACTATGTCAACTGCCCAAGTGGTTCACATGTGGCGTCTATACGAGGGCCAAATTATACGCGAACAAAGTCGCGGCTACTTCATTTTTTTTTTCAATGATCTTTGACACTTATTTAAGGACATCAACGCGTGCGAAGTAGTAGAGGGTTGTAACAAGCGTATCATAAACTGTGGTCTTAAGGAGGCTGCCTGGCTGTACTCCAACAGTGTGCAGTGTGTTTGCAGTTACATAAGAAAACACACTTCAGACTACTTGTGAATATGTCTCTTAACATACCGTGCACATTGGAAACATAAATGAAAAGTCCTCGAACTTAACTGCATTTTTATTCAGACAGTTTCTTGTCACGCTCTCTGTAACGGTTTCCGACATTGGGGTCCGCGATATTACACTGTACTTTGCGACACTGACGGGTTCAATAATTCATAGGGTTACCGCAGTGAAAACGTTATGGCGGGAACACTGCGCGCATGTTTAAGTATGTGGGTGTAGAGGCGACATCACAGTACACGTGCCGGCCAGCGTCGCTCGCAGCACCTAGTAGATCTTCGCTTCACGCACAAACAAGAACGTCCTTAACCAAACTTCAGCCTTCAGAGCCCGTGTCACAAACATGCTGAATTTTCCTTCATTTATTCTTGATTGCAAATTGGACTAAATTAATTTGAAAAATTTCAATAGGGACTTGCCTAATTAACTTGCCTTTTGTTACGAACGTTGTGTTCGGGATGAGTGAGATGTGAGACAGATGCTCAACATCGAGGTCTCAAGCGCTGGTGAGGGGTGACATGAGGTGAGAATGGAGCAGCGCCGGAAAGAAAGGCCGGGGGGGACGAGAGATCCCCGAGATAAACCCGCCGAACAACGGTATCGTCCAGCAAGATTCCCACACGCCAAAATTCGGGGACCGACCCCGCCAAAAATCGAACCCTGATCGCCTTAGTGGGAGGCAAATGGTCCAACCATTCGGCCACCGCAGCCTCTGTAGTCGATATATTTAAGGATAGCTATGATATACCATAATTAAGATAATTAATGATTTAAGATAGTAATTATCTCACCAGATTATGAAGACTAAATAACTTCTAACACCAATTTAGTCGAATAATACCCCCATAAGCTTAACATATTGGGTTTCTTTTAAAAGGTATTGCCGATAATTCGCTACACCCTTAATTTATTATATGAAAACGAAACATTTTAACAAAAGAGATGACGCAGACTCTTAAGGGCGCCACCTGGCAGCTGCGTTTTTCCGTGTCCTAATCCGAGAGCCGTCGGAGTGGTAAGGGCGATCCAGACTCGCGCATCTCATACATGATCGCCTCTACGCACAGCTCACAAACAAGCACGCTATTTCTCCGCTGTCGGTTCGCCTCTTACGAATTTCCCAAGCGATTTTATCATTTTATAACGTCGTAACGAAGTTAAGAAACGCTACATGTTAGCCTGGTGCTTTTAACACCCTGAAACGAAATTTTCCTGCATAAAACGGTTATGAAAAATACTAAATTGTCTGGTTTTATGTACTTAGACGAAACTTAAAAATGTCGCACGGTTGGTTAATAACAGATACATATCGTAAGCTCTTCACGCTGCTTGTAAACTGGAGCAGACATGGTCCTTTAGCGTGGTCGCAAATATAATATTAATTATTTGAACGACAAAAATTTGTTTACACAATATCTGTAGCCAAATTTTCCTCGCGAAAATAGTTGTCGTAGTTTCTGCATGACGGTTAACCAACTAACTTACTGAAATGAAATATATTCACGCTGGAATGACTGTAACTGGCACATGTCTGCGCCTGCGGAACTTCCAAGACTGCAGCTCGGCACGGCCAGGCAGTGTTGCCAAGTCAAAGAATTCCCGCCCGCTAAATTTTGTTACAAAATCCGCTAAAATTCCGCTAAAAGAAATAATAATATGTAATAATGGCTATCGTGACGACATAAATTGTTTTACCTATTTAGTTTTTGTTGTAAAAATCCTTATTTCAATCTGATATTTTTTGAACACTTGAGAGCAGAATAATAGCCGGTATCTGAACGCGAAGTGTCGAAATAAATCCGCCTATGCCAATCGAACTAAAAAAAAAAAGGGTTGCTTTTTCAGCATAGTGTAAATTTATTATGGGCTTGTCTATAGTAGTTTGTTGCGACGAAAACAGTATTCAATGTCAGAGAATTCGTATAATACGATATTAAAATTTATTTAAGAAAGTACCGAATTTGAACAGAACTTAATCATGAAATGTGTATGTGTAATACAACATAAAAGGTAAAATAACTTGGTATTTTTAAGAATGTTTTCATTTTTTTCGCAAAACAATTAACTATGAATGGCACTTCGGTTAATAAATACATACAACGCATTCTGTGCATCTGTCGTGGAAATAGCCTAAATATAATATTGACCTTTGAAATAACATGCTGCCATATTTGTTCCATCCTTAACTGTTTTTTTAATAACAACTGCTTGGCTGCTTACATGCTATCAGGTTTAATCTGTCCCCCCCCCCCCGGCTTCGCTGAAATTCATATAATATCGAAGATACCAGAACATTTTACAAAACCGCTAATTTCCGCTGTAAAGTGTCTAAAAATCCGCCAAAAATTCCGCTGTCTGCTAAATAGAAAATTTCTCCGCCGAACAATAATTTTCCCCGCTAAAACTAGCGGGAATTCCGCTAAGTTGGCAACACTGCGGCCAGGTCAGTAGCAGCGCGGCAGCAGAACAGCCTTGCTGAATACACGCCGACATAAAAACATTCGCTATTCTAGCTCGAGTACAGCAACTACACTAACCGCACACCACACGTTTTTATGTCGACGGCAGATAACAACACAAACGCGACGATGTGTGCTGGAGAGTTTGTTTATTACATGTACTGGATGTTGTTATAGGTTTGTTTATATCCTATAACTGAAAGCATATTTGTCGTAAAATATTTTATAACTCTGGCCTTAATTACGTAAGTTAAGAAAGACAAAATTTGCGGATTAACACCTTCGGTGTTTTGATGCAATGATAGAACATTGTACAATAAACTGGTTTCTCTCAGAAATCTTATATTATCGGATGAAAATAGAAGTAAAATGTTTTATAAAAAAAGACATTCACGAATTCAAACATTAAAATTAATTTACTTTGTTTATTTCATGGGCAAAAAGTAACTTGGAAGTAGATCCTTTCCCACAATCGTTATCTCACAAATTATTATTCACACAACTTATTTGAAATGAAGGTAGTACTTCAGCAGAGTTATTTTGTCAAAAAGTACGAGTGTATATTTTACAGTGACAGCTAGTAGCTTATTAATTAATTAAAATGTAAATTCGAACTATATTATTGAAGCTTACATTTTGCCAGTATAGCTGGCAATCTTTGGAAGGTCAGTGTGAATGTTAAGCTAATTTTATATTTGGTGTAGATATTTCACTCGTTAGTCACGACAACTGCGAGTGGGTTGCAAAATTCTGGTTTGATAAGGCGAGGTGTTTTCATGATGTTATCAAACCGTCAAAAACATATCGATTTGTTACTAAGTCTACATGTGCAATGCCGTCAAGGTTTTCAAATGCTCTGTGACAAACTGGCTCATAATAATTAATAAGTGGTGGCAAGTAAGGCAATTGCAACACTCAACACGTAAATCATAAAAAATTAAGGTATATTAAGGTATATATATGTACCACAGGAAGAGTACATTTCATACAGTTACCTGATACACTAAATAGAACACTTCGAATTTTGTAAGGATAATGGTTTTCAACAATAAGCACATAAAGCATATATACTTTCCATACGTTTACGTTATTACAACATGTCCTTATAAGCAAAGCACATGTTGAAATTTACTGTTTGACTAAACGTTGCAAAATCGTAGGCCTATGGATTCACGCAAACTTGCAGCTTGTGCTGAAAACTTTTGTCTTAAAATTCTAAGCGATTCGGCTCTAACTTTTCTGTTTGTGGTTAATATGCACAAACCAAATATAGCCTTTACAGGCAGTTGTTGCTTCATTATCTACACAGAAACTTCAGAGCAGTCTTGAAACCTACATTATACTTGTATAGGTAGTTCATGATAAAGTGAGCGCGTTTGGAGATCTAGTTAGGTTTCTACTTTAAGATAATTTACAGTTTACTGTCATTTTAATATGCAAAAGCCCCTAATTAATACACTGCACTGTAATCAAAACTTAACGTCTCAGACGACAGCAAATAATATTTTCAAATTTTTATTCTAGACATGACTGTCTTCGAAAGAGGTCACTTTATCGCGAACCGCTTATATGCATGCTGGAGTGGAGTTAAATACGGATCGTTTCATAGATGAAGTCAGTAAATGAAAAGCCATTGGTACCAAAATCAATTGGAGGTATATCGTTTGACAGCTATGTTCATTCTAAAAATGTCTAACGTAATATAAATGTACAGTATATTTTTTTCCTTTTAAGTCAAAGAGATGCAGGTAGTATGAAAACACATTAGAGATTCTTACGTTCGCAAATGAAAGCAAAACGTTATGTGCTGCACAAACAGCAAAAATTTGGCAGCCAGCTGCAGTTGCAGTACTAATTATGCTCAATTTGCAAACCATCCCAGCCTTTATTTAAATCACTGTTTCCCCATATAAACTACTATTTTTATGTTAGACAGTCGACAACTGTCTAAAGGTAACATAAAATAATGTTATATTATTAGTGAGAACTTATAATGTGTAGAAGACTTGTTTTAACATACATAATTTTAAATTGTTTTTCTCTTTGTTTAGCAGTTTGTCAGTTGTTAGTTTTTGTTTCTGTAAGAAATATAGATGTATTTTTGTAGTATTATTACTTTTTAAACATTACTTTTGTAATTAAATTTTCTTGGATTGTGGACATACGCCACTGCTCATGTTTCGCTGATCAAACCTGTGTTGAATGACAAAGTACAAAAACAAACAAGGAAAAATACAAATATAAAACGCACGCAAAAATATAAAATAAGCAATTCCAGAGGCATTCTGTCAATTTTTTAAAATAAAAGTTACATTAGACAAAAAAGAATTCTAGAATTGGAATTCAGTTGAATATCGACACAACACCCAGACACAAAAGACATACACAAAAGACAGACACAAATATAGAACCAGATTACCAATTTGAAACATGATGGAAATAGACGAAAAACAGTGAACAGTGGACAACAAACACAAGACAATAGACAACACAAGTTAAAACCAACGAAAAACTGCAACGTTTCGGGGATTTAGATCTATCCCCGTCTTCAGGCTGAGACACAGCTGGTCGGAACACCAAGATGCGAATGAAGGGGCTCGCTTTCGCGCACATCTCTGTAAAATGTAATCCCCGAGTGCAAAAAAAAAAAGATACGGGAGATATGGCCTATGACAGAAATAATAGAAGGTCCTGGGTTCGGACCCGTTCCGTTAATTTTCCGAAAATCCGGCAAGTACGTCTGAAGGTTAAAGTAGTAGCCATTTATAAATGGACCCCCTTTTAAAAAAAATTAAAAATTGATAACCTCTAACTGTTAGCGATATATGAATGACATTTGGTAGAGTTAGAGCTGGTTAGAGTTGACACGCAGAATACAAAAAAAAAAAAATACTATGAATTTTTGAACATATGTACAGGATGTCATTCCAATTTTCGTAGTAGGATAATGGAATTGGGAATGTTGGGTTTATCAAAATTAAAAACGTAAGAAAGTAAGTGAAAAGGGCGTGCGTGAAAACCTCCTGCCAAAAGCTCAGTCTCGTGACACGAATAGTTCGAAAGTTATGGGCATTTATATTTGGACCCCTTAAGTTTTTTTTAAATTCATAACTTCTAAACTATTTGAGATATGTGAATGAAAGGTTATGTTACAAGACTAGCTACCATAATAATATGAATAAACTACAAGTATGGGGGAGGGGGGTAACAATACATTGTGGACATCCTGTATTTATTTAGTTTTACTAATACCGTAACGTATGTAAGTTAATTATTGATGCATTGTTTACAAATACGTATTTATTTACATTCTTTGTTGACTTTCCTAAGAGTTACTGCCAACATTTCTTGTGGAGAAAATTATTAGATTCATTGTTATCAATGACGTATTTATTTACATTCTCTTGTAGACTTTCCTAATAGGTACTGCCAACATTTACTGTGGAGAAAATGATAAGCTGCAAACCAAATCTTGCCTAGCTTCAATTCTCTCTTGGAATTTTACCCCTAATTCGTCAAAAAGTGACAGACACATTTTAAAATGTTGAAAAAATTCGGACTATCTTCCTTTCCTTAATTTGCCAAACAGGTTTCGAAATGCCCCATCCACGTATCTGGCTGAATTTATAGGATGGACAGCCCATCTACTTTTACGTCTTTTGTTTACAATATGTTTATACGCAAAAAAAATAATGCACAGAACACTATCCTAGCAAATGTCTGGTTGTGGCAGGACTGATTGAATCCTCTTGACGACATCCTACCGTCGGATAAACGAGCGATACGAAACGCCGAGCATACACGGTCTTTTAAAAACACGCGAAAAACGGCTGTCGCCTGTCACGCGACACAAATAACGTGCATCAAAAGGGCCTAAAACTTGTGCTTTCCGAGAGATATAAGCCCTTGTCCGTTTCATGAAGTAAAATAGGCTACATCACCTAATTGAACACCCGTATTATACTGATGCATCTCGAGTACTGTCTTATCGATTCTATATTAATTATTGGTTTTTAATTGCGCCGTCTTATGAAATATGAGTATTGGAGGCAAAAAAGAGAAGAACGATGAAGGTGTATTGACGTGTGCATCTAGAGCAACAAATCGCTCATACACAGAAGGAGTTAAACTGGCGCGCATTGTTTCCGTCCACAGTTTGTAAGAGTATCTAGGTGGCTAAAAATCATGTCTCGGAAACCATTCGACCTATTTCAATCTTATTTGGCGTATAGTTTTTGTTCATATACGTGATAAAGTTATGTAGTTTTGTCATAAAAATAATCAGTCATTTTGGTGTAGTCCGAGAATGAATCATTTTGTACAAAAATTGTCACGACTGGCATTGCTTTATCCATTCAAACGCCCAAACTTATGGGTGCAGAAACATATAAATATAGGGAAGTTTTCCCCTTACTGTACTGGCACATACTAAGTAGCAACTATCTTAAAAGTAACTCCAAGAGAATAAAAAAACACACTTCATTGGCCTGCTTTTAGGAGTTATCGATAACTCAAACATTTTAAAAGATATAACTTCTCATCTCATTACTAGAATACATACATATATAAATGCTTAAATAAAATGACCATACGCAATAATTAAAAATTATTCCCCACCGTAAATAACAGAGAGAAAAAATTGTATAATATAACTCTGAAAAAACACTAAATTTGGAAAATTCCGTGATAGCGTGGCCACAGCATAAAAAAAAAATGTAAATAATACAGTATGCCATTCAGCAATTTAGGACACTCGAAAAATTAACATTCGCAAATTTGTTAAAATTCGAGCATTATATTAATTGTTCCCTGCGAAATTAAAAACTTAATTTAAATATCTCACACAGGTGAAGTTGCTACAACATTACAATGTGCCTAGTTGGTTACACAGTCATCGGCGTGTTGCCTGCACTTACCCAGAATAATACAAAGGCAACGTTGTAGATGGGACCTCGCAGCACGTTGTCTACACGATCTAGAAATGTTACCCAGACAATGTTGAAGATGGGACAGTGCAGCATATTGCCGTCATGTGACAGAAACGTATTGTTTCATGTTGGCTGGGCTGGAGACATGTTGAGTCGTGTCGGGCGGACAGCACGATGATTCAACCATAGAGACGTTGCCGGGATTCCCCCATGATGTATTTGCTTACGTGACTATTTTGCCGGTAAGAATGAGATAATATCTATTTTTAGACCTCTGGTCATCATGTTGCACCGCCGATTGATGTCACTAAATGGGCTGTATAAAAGCCTCAAAACTGCGAAACAGAGGAGTCTTGAAGAGTCTTGGGGAGTCTTGTAAAGTGTGTTGGAGACCCATGTGTGGGTAAAACGAGACACGAGTGTGGTTTGGATCGGCATCGACGCCACTGGGGTGACGACGGACGTCGTGAGAAGTGACGGGCCACGGAGAAGGCAAACACTTGGGTGTTCTGCTGGTGGCGGAGACAACGAGATTCGGCGCCTTTGAAAAGGGGGGGGGGGAGGCATCGTGGCGGTCGTGACAGGCGTCGAGACCCTGTAACACCAGCGGGATGCAAAAGGAACAGACAACACTTGTGGTGTTGTGTCGGCGCGGCGGAGCTGACAAGGAGCGGCGCGTCGGGGACGGCATCAAGACGGCAGTGGTTGGCGTCGAGGCTGGGTAACATAAGCGGGCTGCAGAAGGGACAGACGACACTTGGGGTGTTGTATCGACTGTGTCGGCATGCTACAGAAAGGTGGTGAGCTTTGGAGAACAACACTGGAGGTGTCGTATCAGCGAGAGCAGTCACTGGAAACTTAGAAGAGTTCGCTATTTGTCCTGCTAGAAGAAGGTGCCAACCTTGTGGAGCGAGACTGGTGAAGAAATCTTAGTAACGTCAGTGTCTACTGTGAGGCTGCAGGTACATACCTTCGGAACAGTATTGGGCGAAACAAGAGGACTGCTGCTACGGGTCGACGGACAGAAATGAGGTGTGCGACGGGAGTAGAACCGAAGACCTCAACAGTGAAGACAGTGGTGCGCTCGGGGTGCTGAGCAGCACATGGTGAGCCATCACCACTTCGGACTGTTTGTTGGATATATGGCTGAGTTTTTATTGTGATTTGTAGTCTTTAATTAATGGTAAATATTTTTGTGATTTAATTGTCAAAATTAATTAATGTTTCTGTGGCACAGTAGTAATTGTGTGGATAATAAGGGTTCTGGTAAAGTTTTGGTTGTTTGCTGTCTTGTGTATTTTTGTTAGCTTTGTGAGCTAGTAAATCAATAACTTAATTCAATAATTAAACATTTTTCTTTCTGCCGGGTACAAACAACACTATCTCCCTTTTCTAGAACTTTAATTTAATTACCAAGTGTATTTTAATTTTGAGTTTTTCCTCTGCCATTTATGCAGTGACTTAGCACGGAATTATCCGACAGGTTCTACAAACCTATCTGTGAGGGCCAACAGGTATTTGTTATTAAGCATATTATCCTTGTCCGATGTCCGAAAACCTACATGTCATGTGTGTGTATGTGACGACAAATGGTGCCTTTATGTTACCGTTTTTACATTTTTGGTATATGTCTATGCTCATCCTTTCTTGTATTTCCACTGAGCGAGGTGGCTTAAAACGGTAACACTTTGGACTTCATTCGGGAGGACCCAGGTTCGGTCATAGGCTCCGGCCATTCTGATTTCGGTTTTCCATGGTTTTCCGAAATCGCTCCAGGTGAATGATGGAATGGTTCTTTGACAAAGGCCATGGCCGACTCCTCTCCCAGCTCTTGCCGTTGGGCCAAGTTATATGTCACCGTCTATATGACCACTCTGTCGACGAGACGTAAAGCCCAATCACCTTATCTCTTGTATGTATTTCCACTCCAACCCTTATGCACTCTAATAAAAACGACAATAAATAACTACATAGGTATGCCAACGAGCATAAACAATGAGCATCACATTACACACTGAATTTCATGTACGTAATCCTTACGATTCGAACTACACATACTCGAATAACAAATACAAGATACACACTACAGAATTAATTTTGTAAACTACGAAAAGTTTTCATCAAACGGTCGTTACAACTTTTTAGCCAGCGCAACAAACTAAACGATTGACCAATTTTACCTGTTGAACTGCAACCTGTAGGTTATAACTCATCTGAAGACAAATACGGGATACAAAGACGGTTATGTTAGGTAACTTGTTGCAATTATTTAGTCACGTGACCTGCACCACCCTATATTGAAACGTCTGCAAGCAATAAAATGTATATAAATTGCGGAAATTCCAAGAAAGCTTTTATATTTTATACATTTGACTAACATTATACTTAATTCCGCCACCTGGATGGCGCTCAAACTGCGTGCAGCGTATTCTGGGTAACATCTTGTTTCTCAGAGACCAGTTAACGTGCCTCCACGATGCTAAGCTACTAAACTAAAAAACACTGCAGACTACTTGTGAATATGATTTTTAAAAGACACCACGCACGTTGGATGCATTATTTTTAAGCCCTCGAACTAGGCTAAAATAGGATATTTTACGGTTGTTTCTCAAGGTATAGGCCTATGTACGAGATTCGATTGAAATGTAGGTATACACTTACATTGGGCTTTGTTCAATGAAACGAGAGGTTCACCACTGAAAGTCCCACAGTAGAAACATCACGGCGGGGACACTGCACACACATTTACGACTTGCGCGTGGAGGCGAATTCACAATACACCTGCCGGCCAGTGTCGCTCGTAGCAACACAACATTTTCCACCTCACACACATACACAAACACATCGTTTACCACGGTGGCAACTTACACATGTTATTTTATTTACATTTCGTGTAATATTCGCTTTGTGCTTCTTTCTCAGCTAATTTGAATACTTGATTTCACTGTGGTTTCAGGTACGTCTACTGATTCCATTTTATCCTTTACAAGAATTACCGTGTTTCGCCTGTACAGTAGCTTACTCAGCTCTTGAGCAGGACTTACTATGAGTTGACCGAGAAGCCGTTCTGGTAAGTTATCAGACGCTTAAAAACTTTTCTCCGATAACTGCATGATCGCCTCACGCTGAAAATTTTCCTTATCCACGCTAGTCCCGTAACTAACCTCCGACGCAAAAAGAGGGGTGTTGTAAGTTTGACGTGTCTGTGTATGTATCTATGTTTCTGTGTGTCTTGTCTGTGGCATCGTAGCTCCTAAACGAATGGAACGATTTTGATGCAGTTTTTTTTGTTTGAAAGCTGACGAAATCGAGTTGGTTCTTAGCTATGATTCAAGGAAATCTTTTAACAAGTTTAAAGATAATAAGCTCTTTTTCTAGATTTCATTTATTTATTCCAGGAAGTGTTGCTTAGCAACGATGCACAGAATGCAGCCCCATACTCATAGTTTTCATTTTCATTGTAAACGATGAATCCTAGGTATTTCTGAGTGAATGTGAGCAATTGTACTGGTCTAATCGATTTGAAAGTTAGTATCCTGTGAGTCATGTGAGTCAGGGGCATGTTTGAATATTTGAAATATTTGCGAGTTATTTCAACTACATAAATGGCAAAGAAAAGAGTGTTAAACGGATGTAATTTTTATATACATAGTTCTTGCAGGTCATATCGTTTTACATAGAAAAAGTCACAGAACTTAAAACTGCAAAGAAAATAACTATGCTTTGCTGGAACGTTTGTCAGCTAGTATCACAGTAATTTTCTCTCAGAGAAACACTTTGAACTTCTAGGATAAAAAGGAACATTCTTTTCTAATAAAATAATTTGCCACGCACCATGTAAACGTAGAATTAGAAGTATCCTTCCATAGGAAGAATTAATTAATTTCACTTCAATAACCAGATATATATGAGAGAATAATTTCATTGTTTTCATCAAGTAATTTTTCAGTATAATAATAGGGAAATATCAGTGACTCATGTTAAGAGCATACTACGTGGGCATATGGGCACACACCACAAACAATTAAAAACATAATAATGAAAAGTAAGTTGTATCTTAAATTTAAACAAAAGAGGGAAATGTTTTATTTGTTTGATACTAAGGTGAATGATCTGCTTCTCATGGACTACGGGCGTGTTTATTTATAGGAAAAAATTACTTCATAAAGCAAATTTGCGAGTTAATACTAAACATTTTCAATGGGGAGAGAGAGCCCTTGAGGAGTAGGTGTTTGAACAATACAGTCTCAGCCTACGTATCTACAAAAAGTAATACAGTCATGTGTTGGGTAGAATAGCGAAGTTATTCTTATATCTGAGCAAACGTTATGTACAATAAAGGAAAAACTGCAAGTATATTTAATTTATTTATAAATTCACTCCAGTAATCCCACTACATGTCAAAAAATAAAACAATAGGGATATGGAGCATGTCACAAAATTTACAAAAATAACAATATTTACAACATACAAAGCAGACACAAGGTAGCATGGACTTCATACATACTAGAAACCTAACATAGTCTTCAAAAGTTTAAAATTTATTTACATGCAACAATTCATGTTTATACAATAAAATCTATATATAATAGAGTATTTTATGATCTGAGCATTAAAGACTTTATAAAACATTCAACAGTAAAAAAATTTACAGTATAACATAAACATTAAATATGAAATATAGATTATTTACTCTCAATAAAATTTACATATTCTTGAACAGAATAAAATATATTTGTGAGCAGCATTGCCTTGACATGATATTTAAACATCTTATTATTATTATAACAGATTTCCTTTAACTGTATAGGTAACATATTAAATAATTTAGAAGCTGAAAATATAATCATTTTTGATAGAGAGTAAGAGAAGTTATGGGAATGTGTAGATTTATATTATGTCTTGTATAGTGGTTGTGGACCTCACTATTAAACTGAAAGTTTTTTAAATTATCCGCCACATAAGAAAGAGTATGGTAAATATATTATCCTGGAAGCGTCATTATATTTTCATCTTTAAAAAGTTTTCTACAGGAATCTCTACTGCGCTTTTTACATAATATTCTTATTGCTCCCTTCTGTAAGAGAAACAACTTTTTACTATCAACAAAATTTCCCCAGAAAATAATTCCATAACTTAGAACAGAGTGAAAGTATGCAAAATATACTTGTTTAAGTGTTTCTTTGGATATTAATGATGACAGGGATCTAAGGAAGAAGCAGGCTGCGCTAAGTTTATTTGTTATACAAATAATGTGTTTTTTCCAATTTAGTTTCTGATCAAGCTGTAGGCCAAGGAACTTTGTTGAAGTTTGGTTATTTAATTGATCATCAATACATTTAAGTGTAATATTCTCACTACTTTTATTAGTTGAACGGAATTCAATGTAATTGGTCTTATCGCTATTAAGTACCAGCCTATTTGCTTGTGTTTAAATGATAAAAAAAAGTTTTTCCTAAATGTACAGTAACAGATGATACGCTAAACGAAACTGATGACTACGTCACACTTATCTCAGAACTCGCACGAACCGCATTAAATATGTAGAAGAGATGAACGCCGACTTTGTTGCTATTGAGTGACCCAAAAAAGTTTCGACCGGGAGCATAATTCTGAATACATATTGTTGTAGGGGAAGGTTTTCACTTTAATTTGACATATGTGTGATGTATAGTCAATCCTTTGTTCGAGTCCTGTAGGGTTTTGAATATTTACATATAATCAGAAAAATCGTGCTTTTTTGAAACTCTGAAATTAAAATTGTGATTGTAAAATTTTTTTTGTAAAGCTGTTAAATTGAAGTTGAAACATATTCCCTTCAATAATTATTTATACTGCTTCATTTAATCACTAGTTACGAGTAAAAAACAGTATCTAAACATAACTTAGAATTCGCGCGCACTGCCTTGAATAAGTACAAGCGATATGCACGCCGACATTTTTGTTATTTTCTCTCCAAAAAAAAGTTTCGACCGGGAGCTCAATTCTGAACACAAAGTGTTGTAGGGGAAGGTTGTTGCTGCTTTAATTTGACGTGTGTGATGTGTGGTCAATCCTTGGTTCGAGTCCTACCGGGATTTGAACATTTTCATATAATTCGAAAAGTCGTAATTTTTATAGCCATAATATATATATATATATATATATATATATATATATATATATATATATATATATATATATATATATATATATATTGCAATTTTTTAAAAATAAATCTAATACTTGCAAATTGAAGTTGAATCATATTCGTTTTAATTAATGATAACATTGTTTCACTTTATTTATAGCCGTAAGATAAAAAAAAAAAATATCTTGACGTACGTAACTCAGAATTCGCGTGCACTTCCTTCCTTTAATAAGTATAGGCGAGATATACGCTGACTTTTTTTGCAATTTAGTCTCCAAAAAAAGTTTCGACCGGGAGCTCAATTCTTAATACATAGTGTTGTAGGGTAAGGTTGTCGCTTTAATTTGACGTATGTGTAATCAAGGGCGCCCATCTTATAGATTGTAAGGGGGGGTCAAGACTGGGTGAGGGTTTAACATTTGTCTATTCACCCATCCCCCTTATTAGAGGGGGGGGGGGTCCGGGGGCCCTCCCCCGGGAAAATTTGGATTTCTAGGTACAAAATGGTGCTATTTCAGCAGGTTTTTTTTTTTTTTGAAAATCAACTATACTTTCAATTCTCCCCCCTTACAATCTATAAGATGGGCGCCCTTGAAACTAAACACATTGTGGAACATCTGTTAGGGGGGGGGGCTCAGGCCCCCCTGCCCCCCCTGATGGGCGCCCTTGTGTGTAATGTGTGGTCAATCCTTGGTTCGAGTCTTAAACGGTTACAATGATATATGTTTTCAAAAAAGAATCGTGGAGTGCTAATGGATTACTTCGACATTACATAGACGAAAACTTTCGTTTTATAATCAAACAAGTGTTAGAATATATTTTATCGCAAAATTGTCCAAATTGACGTATTTTTACGCTGTAATTAAACAAATATTATGAATCTTTTATCAAGGATAGATGTTTTTGAAATGGTCGTTAAAAGGTGGAAGTGTCATGGCGACTACTTACGTGTGATGCTGTCGCTGTTTGTGTCCAATCAGTTGACCGCGGTTTCGTGTGTCGGTATTTTGTTGATGGTTGAAGTGTGTATCAGCCGGTATTAATTGTAGTATAGTCAAATAGGGCTTTCTGGGACTCAAGACAGAATGTCGCACTGTAATTTTTTCGTAAAACATAAAGGTAGATTTTGCAGGATGGCCGTTATACGTGGAAGCAATTTTTGTGGAGAACATATGGAAATTAAGGTAAGTACCTTCTCTAAAATAGTTTTGTAGCTGATAATAATAATAATAATAATAATAATAATAATAATAATAATAATAATAATAATAATAATAATTATAATAATAATAATAATAATACTTCACCTGTAATCAGGCTGCTGCCTTGTGGCAGGGTTTCCTGGAGTCAGCTTCCGTTTTCTCCTCCACTCCTCTGTCGCCACGACACATTGCTAGGCCTACCACACACAATTCCCCCAGCTCATTCCGTTCACAGTCCTGACCAACATTGAGGGCGTACCTCTCTATTCTTCACTCCCTAGGGATTTTCCAATAGTTATCCTTCATCTCCTAGTGGTGCCCTCTTTCCAATCTTCCGCCCAAGTTTTCCCCATTCTCCCTCTCCATGTAGCATCTGGTACATCAGTATCTGCCTTTTCATCCACCTACGTTTCTTCAAGTCATTCCACCTCAGTTAAATGTCAAGAAGCACTACACATTGTGTACCTAACCTAAAATTACCTTACCAAACAAAAATTATTTGATTTGATTTGATTTGATTTTTTATTTCGTTCAAAAGACCATACAGAATGGTATAGAACATGTCAAACTATTTACATACACATAACATAGACTTGACATATACATACAAACACTACACAAAATACAGTAGCATAAAACTTACATATACTTATTCTTTGAACAAACAGTACACTTAACATATGTATACAACAAAGCACTATACATACAGAGAACAATAGAGGCTTTCTGAAGTAGTAATTTTTAAATACAGTCGTAATTCCTAAGTAGAGTAATAATTCTTAAGTAAAGT
>PNEQ01001668.1:0-17294 GCA_003012365.1 Medauroidea extradentata | reverse complement strand
CTCGCTAATACTTCCAGAGGTACCAACCACGCAGCATGAAATTCCATCCGAAATGTGGCGTGCATTGGCCATGTTTGTTTATATCGTTAGCTGCAAGAGTGTGCTAGTATCGCAATCTCGTCGTTGGTGGAAGTAAAAGTATTGGTAAAGGCGATGCCGTATATTAAAAGTGTGTGTAAATTGTCATTGTGACTGGTTATTTGTAGGACAACGAAAAAAAAAAAATTTGTCTTGGCAGTGTGCGGATTCGAACTTACATACTTGTACTTTCCACGTCCCCTTTACCATTCGAACTTACATACTTGTACTTTCCACGTCCCCTTTACCACTCGACTATCAGTACAGATATGATTGCAGAAAGCTATTATCAGTATATAAGTAATTTTAACATTTTTTTTTTTAAATATTAATCTTTTCATTAGAATGGTCTGTTAAATATTTCTTTGAAACTATATATTATACTGTAAAAATTTTTGTCTAACATGTCTGAACTTTGTAAAGGAACGAAAAACCTTCGCATTATTATTACCGGTACGCGAATTAATGGTTATCATATCTTATAAATTGAACATAATAAGTAATTTTACTCAATTAAACGTCGCACTAACTATACTTTTGTTTTAACATTTCAAAATTAAAATCATGTTTACTCTCGTCAAATTTAAAATTTGTAACGGCTTTCACAAGTTTGACCAACGACGGCAGTGTAATGTTTAGTCAGGAAGTCCAACTCAACGCCATAAATAATCGTTGGAGAATTTTCTTTATTTACGAAACACTTTAAAAACCTTCAATTTCAAAAAGTAACTTCCATTTCATTTACAATAGCATTAATATCGTTAAAATGCTTAAATTGCAAAACAATACTTCCAACTTTGAATCACATGCTGATGTTGGTACAACCGGAATCGTTAGTCGTCAATAAGAGAAGCATTTGCCCTATCTAGTGACAGCCCCCTGGGTTCGACCATATGATTGCATTGTTGGGAACAGCAGCCTACATCAATCATCCACGCCCACTTCCCGAGCAAAGCCGTGGTCCATCACAGCAGCTCTATAGGGAGCTGCATTTTCAAATACTGTGGGAACACCTCACACAACCTCACATTCTACTCGTACAGAATATATGGATGCGAGCACGGTTTCCTTCTACCGCCACACATTGGACAGACTTAGCACAAAATTCGTTGAGGCACGCTGTATTCAGTATGTAATAAATTGTGGTGCAAAAGGATACTATTGTTTTCATGCTATTCACCCTTATCATATAATTGTGTTCATGTCAGATAAGTAAAACCATAACCATCACCACACCTGGAACAAGATGATAACTAGACATGCGACCAGAACCCTCATCCCTTGGGATAACAGAGTCTCGAAGTGTGATACTGGGGAGTATCACTGACACCCACCCTCATAAACATCAATTCAGTCTATAAATCAGTCACGTCTCGTACCAATGTTGTCAGATGTTAGAAAATTCATTTGGCTTTAAAAGTAGCAGCTCCTTTTCCAATCTGTACATACCTTCATCACACCAGAGTGTACAGCTGTTTGGTTGACTTGTGTTACATAGCTTAATACATCTTCAAATGTTAGTGTAGGTTTGAATATGTCATCTTCATAGAATCTAGTAGTTCTTAAAAAAATCTCTACCTCTGTTCACCTCACATATACGAAAAAGTTTGTTTTGGCCAGAGCTTAAAGTTTTCATGAAAATTATATATTCAGTTTGGAAATATTTAGTCTTATCATTGTTGCGAGTGCTACAACACTTTTTTGTAGGTGGTTCAGAGAAGCTAGTATGAGGCCGAACATCTGTCAGTTCGCGACTGTTTTCTGCTGCACATTTTTTCTATTAACCTTGAGATTGTATATTCTACAACAAGTATTTAAAACATTACATTCTTTAAAATGGCAGTTAGTGTAAAGTGCTACACTGATCATGTTTCACCATTTTGTATTTGATATGATGAAGACCAGGAGAATATTTGTGTTAAAGATATCATTACATTTTTAAATAACAACTGTTTTACAATTTAAGAATGTCCAACATGTAGTTTTAACTATTGTGTATGGCTGTTACTAGTAACTGTTTTTTATTATTTTTTTTTAGATTTAAATATACGTTATATTATATTTTATTGCATATCTACGTTAATTTTGAAGATATTAAATAGTTAGAAGTCCCATTTTAAAGCTTTTGAAGTCCTGCATTTTATATTACTTGGTACGAAAGTTGATATTTTGCTTGAGAAATTAATATTTAAGGAATAGTATGACAAATTTCCCAAAAATTTCAGCTTCTTCAGTTTATTATTATTAGCAGAACTTTAGATTTTTCCAACATATCTGAAGAAAAAAAATTACGAGAGAAATATTGCTGTTACTTAAAAGAAAAGAAACTGGAAATCGGTTGGTAAACAAGTGTGATACATGTGATAAACAATAATCGTGATTCATCATATTTATTCCAATATGGTGGCTAAGCCATCAAAATTTAGATCATATGACCAGTCATTTTTATGCACCCAAACCACATTTCAAGTATCTGAAGTCAAGCTGCAGTTACTTAAAAATGCACATGAAACAGGAGCAAGCTAGCTCCTAGACTATCAGTAGTACTATTACCAGCTGTGTGGATTGTTTATGTTGCAGCTAATAGTTTTTTTTTACAGCTTTTAAGGTTGCAATTTAAGCTTCATATTAATATTAGATAGTTAGAAGGTATTGATTCATGTTGCACTTTTTCAGACTTAGTTAGCGATATATAGATACATGCTGGTGACTTCCATGTGTGATGCTGGTAGGCAACTCTTGAGATAGGAGTATGTCAAAACTGCAAAGTTGTGGGCACCACTGCTGGCGCCAAAATCAAATAGTTAAGTATTGCTCACTCACATCTCTTTGCTATGCTACCCCACTTGATGCCGCCAGATTGACTGTGCAAACAATGATAACTTTTTCAATTTTGGACGTCAGTGATGCTTCCCACAACACTGCAATTTTTATAAACTCCAATCTGAGTGTTAGCATGGGTCCATGTGCTCGTCTCACCGTCAGTGTCACGTATACAATGTATCAATGTATGTGATGTACACTTTGACACAACAAAATAGTTGTGTGATGGCTATTGGCCTACAGCATGCCGCTCCACCTTCCTACAGTGTAGAACTTGCACAGGTGCTAATTATTGTTAAAAACTTTGTCAGCAAAACACTGCCATATTTATTCAGTTTGAATACACTGACGTGCCATGTATTTACTTCCATACTTGCATGATGAGCTCTGTTATAACATTACTAGGTCACAGTACGATGTGGAGGTGGTGATGATTTCTTTGCAGTGTTGCAATGAGATTACAGATGACAATGTCATTTTAACTCTCTTTTTACTTTTTTTAATTTACTTTGTGTAATGGAAATGTGTAATTTAATGTCACTAATCAATGATGAAAGACTTTAAATTTCAGAGAAATACTGTAATAATTTTATTAAATTATAAAAGCCCCTTAGGTCTTTGTTAACCTGATGATCAAAATTTGACTTAATTTTAATAAGCATAATTTTATTTTGAATTTTAATGGCTATAATTTTAGCTATGCTAGGACTGAAAGTACTGGAATATTCAGCAGAATATACAGTTGAGGAATTTTAACCAGTATCACCGGAGTTTGCTTGCTCCTAGCATAAGGTGATTTTCAAATTCCTCTTTGATGATTGTTTGAAGTGACGCTATCAGCGGCGCCCTTTAGCTTCTTCCCGACTCCCACGCGAGTGAAACGTATGCGGCAGGCGATTTTCTGTGATGCCTGTTCCTGCCGCCGTCGTAATTTTAGGGACTCGAGGGAGCCGAGTCATAAAATAGGGAGCTGGAATATTAAAAGTATTAAGCCATTTTAAGAAGAGGCTGTGTTTTGTCCAGTTTTTTTCTGAGAGTTTGTAGTGAGCATCATGCCATCATGGGATACGAACTGTAAGACTGACGCTTTACTATCTCTATTTTTTTTTATCCCTGTTCTGTGGCTAAATTTTTGTTGAACTGAAAATATGTAAAACTTATAAAAGTTTCAAGCCTCCGGGACTGTTTGAACTATTTTTGTTCCACACTACTTATTTTGACCAAATTTGCCTCAGGAAGTGTCTAAATTTTATCAAAACTGTTTGGAACTTCTACTAACAAATTGCGAAACTGAATTTAATTTTGATACATCTGTAGCCTATTCAGTGGTCCTTTGTGTGGTATCTCATGCCTACCACTAGATTGACTAGCCGAGCAACTCATTAGTTTTTGAGCTGAATTTCGTACCTACTGATTTTGTATTATAACTCCAGAACACGTAATTGATGTATGTGACATTTGATATTTTTTTGGAAGTGTATAGAGTATGTCAGTGATATGTGTGGAGAGAGTAATTTTTCATACTTAATACGACAGCAGCCTGTATTGGGATAGCACCCATTTTCTTTTCATTCAAATTCACCTTAAATCAGGATTATCTTAATTCGAATAGTTTTTAATGAGTGTTAATTGTGTAGTGATTTGGCCATCTCAGTGTCTTCTGGTGACTTTTATATTTTATTTGCAAGTGTTATATGTGTATGTGTCACCTGGCTAATGTCCACGTAAGGTTTGTTGTGTCACACGCATCTCGGTTAGTTTCCACTTAACCAGCGTTCCATACTATCATACCTAGTACACATTACACAACCACATACATTTACCTTCACACCTTCATTACAGTACAGTGCATAAGGGCACAATCTCGTAGGAGCGAGGGGAGAGGCCTGTAGCCACTAGGATGGACTGCAGATTTTTCTCAGGCAGAGTACAAAGTTCAACTTCAGACTACAGCCTTGTCAGGACCCATCCGCAAACTATGTGCAACTGTAGGGACAGTCAAATATGCTGCTGTAGTAGCGAGATGTTGACTAACAGAATGGTTAGTCCTCTGCTATGCATTATTAGTTACTAATGCACTTCAAATGATGAAACTGAATGCATGAATAAAATGGACTAGAAGTTAGGATGAAACATTCATTACATACTACACAAAGCACAAAGCATTAAATAAATTACCCACAGTGGTGTATTGTAATGTATAAAATGTGTTGACAATTTCGTAGTGTCAGTTTGATTTGGAACAAGAGCCAATTATATTGCAACTTAAAACTAAGAGAATTTGCTCTCGGTGAATCACCCAGTTAAATCCTTAAACAATCTATACTTAACAATGTTTTAACTGTGCACGGTGGTGACAACAGGTTAGTGAGAATTCTACTACTTAGACAAATGTGCAAACTCACACTTACACGTGAACCCTAAATAACTTAAGGCTCGGTTTCAGTCGGCATATTGAGTTTTCTTATTTCATGCTTTTGTGGAATTCTAAGAAGAAAAATGTTAAATGTGCGATTATACCTCAAATTCTATTTGCATTTCACTACAGTACAGACCTTGCGATTTAGTTGTTAACTTATAATTACACCGCAATGTGTGTGGCAAATTTTTTTATGTTCATAATTTGCCTGACAAATTGCGACCTAACTGTACATTACTAGCTCTATGTACATGTTTGTATTTTAGCTCAAGGTAAATAGAATATGTGGTATAGTCACCAATTTAACAATTTTTCTTCTCAGAATTCTAAAACTAAAAATAATAAAATTCAATTAGGCAACTGAAACAGAGACTTAATGTAATTACACTGACAATATTTCAATGTGCAGCAACAATTTCTCTAATTCCCAGAAGTGTTAGTTTAGTTCCGCAAGAAAGATTGTGCTACAGCTGCATGGGCAGAGATAAAATTAAACTACATGGGAAACATTCATAGCTACCCTTAATAAATTACATGCTAACTTAGCCGTCAAGCCACAAATGATGAAACAGAATTACAAACAATATAAACGTACCATAGGATGTAGATGGATAGAATATAAATTTGTAGGTCAGTGTAGCCTTAACCAAAACTTTTCCTAGTTACCTTTTAAAAAATCAAAAAGTGCTGTAATTGATTAGTTACGTGAAGGCATCTGGCTGTAAGGGAGCCTGAAAACCTGCAAAAGGAATGGTGAACAGGTAAACTTCTATAATGCTATGGCAACATATTTTAGTGACTGGCCACTAGGCCACGAGGCAAGCTTGTGCAGATCTGCCATGGCCGCGTACCATCTTGAACAGATGGATGTCACTAGTATGTTTCTGAATATCAGTTACGTTTGAAAGGCACAATATGATTCAATACTATCTTACTGTCTTATATTAATATAGAGCTTAAACTTTAATCTTTAATGATGTATTGCACCATAAGCAGGGGAAATTTTGGGAGAGTACATAAAGTTATTTGCACATAGGTGGTAACCTTGAATAAAAAAAATTATGTGCGATAAATTCTGAGTAGTAAATATACACATGTTATTTAATTAATATTTACTCACAGTTAACAATTATGGAAATTATATAAGCATAAAAGCAGCTTATAGTAACAAAACAAAAAACAGAAGTCTTAAGTTAACTATAAATAATCTTTACAGTTTGTAGTCCTGCTGAAAACCTTTACAAATGATAATCCTTTGATATTAAATAGACACCAATAACTATTATTATCACTTCAATATGGTTTCACTTAGTTCTAAGTGTAATTTCTACAAGAATCCTGTGGCTTTTTTTTAGCAACATTCGTGCAATGTTACGGTATGTACCTATTATCTGCTGTCATTGTCTGTATTTCTTGGCCTGCAGTCTGTGTCAAAGTTAACATTTAATTAGACTGTTAGTACTTAGTCACACACTTCATATATAGTATTGTGTGGTGGTCATTGTTATACTTACATTACAACCGTCTAAAGGGCTTCACACATGTACGAGTCTGGCTCGGCGAGTTAAACTCTGAAGTTTTTTAGTTGCTAGGTCCGGCTCGTCACACCCCACACATGGGCGAGTATTCCTGTTCGAACATCGATCTGGGCTCTTGAGCCAGACTGGTACATGCGTGGGGCCTTTAGATTTGTTAAAAGTACAGCGGTTTTTTTACGCATATGGCAAATGGGTTTGTAATTACTACGTTGTATGGCTGTTTGCAAGTATGAGTAAATGAGACTTAGACTTTATTTTTCAAGTGAAAAAAAAAATCATGAAGACACATTAAGGTGTATTATGTTTATGATGAAAAATGGGATGCTTATTTGAAGATATGAGTCTTTGTTGCTTAGTTGACCTCAAGACGGGGCTAACAATTTTTCCAAAATAATAAGCTCAATTACATCTACACTGAACTTGGTGCTTGTGTTAAACATCCACTTGCAAGGCTTTCACCTATGCCCAACTACACACATTACTGCTTAACATATGCTTCAAGCTTCATTACCAGAAGTTTTAAAGAAATCCTGATTTCATATTGGTTCATGTATTCGAGGGTGATTAAGGGATTTGGTACAAATAAGTCATTTCTTTGAATGTTTGTTGCTATGGGTCTTATTTGTTGATAAAACCTGTAACAATTTTGCAAGTCATAAGGGTAACAGGACAGTTCAGCCATAAACCCATACATTCTTATAAGTAAGTGTGCCTGAACCAATTTTCAAATAGAAGGTGGGATGAGGCCATTCTACATGTCACTTTGGCACCACATCACAGACCATAAGTTCATAAGTTATGTATATTTATAATGGAATTAGGTTACCGTAACTTGCGTAAAGAAATGCTGGATTTAGGAAGACATCTATGTGTAAGGCATTATGCCTGATAGGGTGTATTACTTTCTCTGATATTAGAGATCTTAAACAGCCATCTGCCGTCAGTTTAGTGTTTGTCACTAAATTGTTTTGGTGACTATATATTGGTGCAGATTCATTAATTTTGAAAGATGTGGGTTTACTTGCAGACTTTGTATATCTGGTTTAGGTTGGAACTTACATCTTCTGCCTGGCACAAAGTTTTTAAAGTAATCTTTTGCAAATTATTTCTCTGTTCATGATAACTTAAAATTTATCAATAATTTACTGCATAAGTCACTGTCACGTTAGATTTCAACCAGTTGTGTGGGAAATTCTGTCTTCAAATATATTTTTTTTACTGTCTCGTTTACAGGTTGCATTTTATTTAATGTATTGCTTGTTTAAATTGTAACGTTAATTATGACAAATAAGTACAGTAAAGGATTGAGTCCTGATGCCCTGGTCGTCCTCGAAAGAAATTTGTTGTATGATTTGATTTGATAAGCATTATTTCTGTAAACATAATTAAAATACTTTGTATCCTGTAACTAAAGTTAAGGTTACCATGTGTTTTGCATTGCTGTACTTTAATGCCAAACTTGCAGAATAATAATACTCCACTGTCTTACAGTAACAGAAGTTTTGCACAAAGCTTTGTTGGTAAAGAATTGTTATAATGTTTTAACTATAAATATCAAAGCAATGGCTCTAGCTGTGTTAAGTTTTTGATTCTGTTTAAGAAAATATAAATTTTTTTAATGTTTGGGTATTGTTCATTAAACAATATTTCCTGACATTTCTCACACAGGAGAAAATGTTGCAACTGGTCACTATCACACCACTGTCTCATGAATGCTTCAATGCAGCACATATTTTTCTTTATGTGAAAACTTACTGTTCAGTTCTATTATAGATGTACTTGCCCCATCAAATCAGAAACTGCAAAGTAACTTAATGTTCCATTTAGAATGAATAGTTTGGTTCTGTGCAGTTTTTTTTTTATTTTGTTAAGCAAATTACCATGTATCACCATTACACAACACATTAACAAGTTCTTAAAGCAAAACATAATAAACCAACACTATCATGGTGATCAGTTTCGAGAGTGAGCACACAACATATACATTCATTTAACATATTAATCTCTGGTAATTTTGGCAGATATTTATGCCACAAAATAGTGACATTCTTTATAATTCTTAGAGCAAAGTTGAAGAAATATATACTGTTTAATTAGTTTTTTTTTCTGCTTGTTCATGTTACTTTAGTGGTACTAAAGTGTGTTATGTGGTCTTGGTTTTTTTAAGCAAAGGAAGATGTGTGCATGTTTGTATATTATACGTTTGTGCATGTGTTAATGCATGCTTTAATTAACATCTGGCTGGCTTGATACATTGACTGTAACTATTCTAAGGCTTAGGGATTGCTAGACACAATTGGTTCTGTGCTGCCATGTTATGTTTTTTTCCTTTAGCACTGTTTACAAAAAGAACTTGCTGAGTCACTTGGCAAAATGCAATGCTAGAAAGAGGGAACCAGTTCCATATATCGTTGATGGTATGAACAAAGTCTGTGGTATTACTGAAGATCAGCTAAAAGAAGAGAAAATACTGACACTTGCAGAAATCAGTGATGAAGCTTTGATGTGTCTCATTGAGAAAATTAGAGCCGTAGGACGTGGTAAGTGAAGTGGGTTTTTGGTGTCTGTGTCTCTGTCTGTGTGTGTGCACAAACACTATTTGTTACTGTTCTGGGGTGTTCAAGAATGTGGCGTGCAAATTTTCACTTGCTTATCAAAGTAATTAGCTAGCTTTAAGCAAGTTTGATTACATGGTAATAACAAACACATTTCTTTAAGAAGTATGAATGTTACTATAATTTTAAATTGTAGTTGTTGATAACAACTGTAAGAACATGCAGTGATTTTATTGTAAGTTGTATGCAGTACAGTGCAGTGTGATCATGTAGACGTCTTGGTTTATATGGCGGAGCATATCCAGTGGTACAGTTGTTTGCTTTTCTAACAGGCTCAGGCAAGGCATACAAAAAGTGGCCAAAAATGTTCACATGTGTTAAGCGAAGCGACACATTGTTCAAAAAGTATTGATTTGCATGGTAAACAAACTTTGAAAATGGCAGTAGTGTTATTGTGCAGGGAGACTTCACTTTATGATCTCTTATGTCAGAAGTTCTGCGTGTCTGCTGCAACTGTCAGCACGTGAGCTGAATGAGTGTGTTGCTACAGGTATTTGACCTCAAAACATCTATGTTCTAGGCATAACTCTAACCTGTTCATCAAGTGACTTGCAGCATGAGCTGTCATCTAGTGACTTTTTGATTGCACGTTGCCTGTCTTCCACGAATTAGGTTTTATTATGGCAACACCACAATAAAAAACAATGTACATAAAACAGCTGTCAAGAATGCAATTTCTTAAATTTTGTTGGCAGAAAAGTGTGTGTTATGTGACAGTCACACCAACCACAAATCTAGGATCCTAGATGAATTCAGTCAATTATAAGACACAAACATTTACTTAACCTCACAAAAAGGAAATCTAAGTGTATTGTAATCAGACAAACAAAACACCCAATATGAAAGTTAGACAGGATTTTACAAGTAGAAAAGGGACAGCACACACAAACCAAGGAGAAAATGAAGTTTCAATAAACAAAAAAATTGCAACAGCATAGAAAAAATCAAATGACCCTGAGACAACAAGTTTCAGCCAACAAAAACTGCTTAAGAGGTGATCTCTTTATTGCGTTTGACTGAATTACTCTGCTGTTCTGTCTTTGTGGTTGGTTTGATTGTCATGCTACAAAGTTTTTATTGCTAACAAAACTTAAATGGTATATTTCCACAAATTCACTCAATCTAATAAAGCCCCTTTGCAGCGTAGTTTAAAATACATATGGAAATTTCCAAGTGTATTTGTTTGTCCAAATGCACAGTGATTTGTGAACCATTAATATTCTGCTTAAGCTGCTATTGTTATAAAATAATTTATGCAATTTGACGGCTTTTCTTTTCATCTGTTTTGTTTTCCTTAATTTTGTTTAGTTTTCTTAGTGTTTGAGGTAGCTACTCAGTTGTAAAGTAACATAGTTTACTGACATTTGACAAAGACTGCTAGAAAATACATATGAGGCAATAGAAACACATTTTTTTATTAGAAGTGGTTTTGTTGTTTAAGTAACTCCTTCAGCTTTATTGTATCAACACAGGAAATATCCCGTTTTGAATCTTGTGTAGCTAGATACGTTACAATGCAATACTGAAGTAGCTAATAAGTTTGAGAAATAACTATAAATCCATTATGCAGCTGAGGTGTGTTGAGGAGCTAAACTTGATAAAAAATGTAAGCTTTTGAATGGTTTACATTTAAATCTTAAAAATTTGTTCTACAAAATAGAATAATACCTCTTGAATATTTTTTTTATTTGTTGGTTTAATGTTTTTTGTTCTAGACATTAACTTTTTAATTTTGAAATGTAGTATTTTCACCACTGTTTAACGTAATAATAAGGTACTACAACCCAAACTAAATCAATATTGTTTATCTTGAAGTGCATGTGATATTTGGATTCTGGTCAGTGGGAATCCATTTTATCTATAATTTTTATTTTTACTTCACTGTAGCACAATTATGGATAACACTAATGGATGTAGTCCGAAGAGTGCAGGAAATTTACTGCATTGAGTAGTGATATTAAGGAAGGTTTGTATTACTTTGTGGGTATTTTCAAAATTTTCAGAGTATGAAAATGAGTGGGAAGAAAATAATTAGAAATTTATTATATGCCACATTCAGTTGTATGTGATGGGTCATTTTATGTACCCTGGCTTGAATAAATATATGACTGTTCAAGCCCAGTCCTAGTATGTCATGAAAGTGTTATAATACTGGTTGATATTAGATGTCCCAACACACTCATTGTCACGGACTTTCACTTTATTACAAAATAGATTTTGTTGGGTTTCTGTCTTGTAGAGTTAGAAATGTTTTTAGGGTCAGGCTCACTGGCTTAACTCATTGTTTATTTTTTAATCTATCTCTACAGTCACTTGAAGAAGAATTGTTGTGCATTGATGGCATCAATATATCCGACAGACTGATGTTTACACTGTACTACTCAACAGTTAAATACTAAGTGAGAACTTCCTCAGTGGCTAGATGTTAGTGAAGTGGTTGAGAGATAACCTTAATGTATGTGACATTAAGCAGAAACACATTTGTACGATACATATCTTCTGTCATATTGAAAGTACCCATCATGAGATGACAAAGGAAAAATTCTGTTTGCTTAGGTGTTGAAAAAATAAATACACTTCTGTGCTACTTTGTAATGAAGATGAATTTTTGCATTACATTGTTATGAAGTGTTAAGTATTAGTAAATTTACATAGCATTAAGTCCTTTTTTAAACAGAGTTTTTAATATTGGTATAATGAATAATAATGTTAAACTGTGTGAATATGACAAATATATCAAATTTCCAAGCATAGTTCTGAATGATTTCTCAACCACTAATCATATGATGATAAAGGGAATTTCTGTAAGCCCAGCTGTTGGAAAATATCGCACTTCTCTGCCACTTTGTAGTGAAGATAAATTTTTGCTTGGTACTGTTATAAAGTGTTATTGTATTAGAAAATATATGTTGCATTTTAAACTGTATGAATATGACACATTCATGAAATTTTACGAGCATAGTTCTGAGTAATGTCTCAACTCTTGCTGACATGAAGACGATGTATGCTAAATGTAGGAAAGCATTCCATCACTTGTTAGTGCACAAGTATCTCGGTGGCTAGCTGATTGTCTCTTGCAAAACTACCCTTTATTTACTCTGGGGACACTTGTTTCTACTTTTCTCATTGGTAGTTTGTGGTTGCATTCCTGGAACTGGACCTGTGTTGCAGCATTTTTTTTAAATATTTTTTTTTAAACATTAAAGTATATTGTGACCTAACATTAATTACTAAAACACGGTTAAGCTGTCTGTTTAGCAATTGCGGGGCTTTTAAACATCTTTAGTATTTCCGTAGCAAGAGAAGAGAGTAGCAGTAGCTCAGACTTAAACCACTGTTCAGACAAGCAAATTGAGCACCTCCCTTCACCAACCCTTAAAAAAATTGACAATGTAACAAATTTAGATTTGTCATCTGGTTATTATCTATCTTATCCTTCCTATACAGAAAGTCTTAACAGCCTGAAGAGAAAAAAAAGTTAATATAAAAAGCCTTTATGTTGCAAATTTTCATTTAAAGTATTAAAATTTTTAATATTTGACAACACAGAACATTCAAAGAAACAATAGGATTTATACTCCTTGAGATATCTCAGTGCTAAGATGTTAACCTTTTAAAGATGGCTTTAGACAAAATACATGCAGGAAACAAATTACATTTACAGCCTAACTTTCATAACACGCAAATAATTACATAAATAGAATGAACATTAAGCTATATGTTTCTCATTTATGAACTTGCTGTGTACGGGAACTGCTTACTATAACCATTTAAAATTTAACATGTACAGATTTGTAGGAAAAATGTCCATCATGGTAAGAGGATAGCAGTGTTAAGTCCCAAAACAAAAGGTTAGGCTAACGAAGTGGTGAATTTAACTTAACAAAAATACATGATTCGTGCAACGAACCAAGTATGATTTGAACTTAATAAAAATTGAATGGAGTTGAGACCTCTGGCACATACCTTAGACATATGCGTCGTCCTGTAGAAAACACAGCTATTGATACGTATACAAATACAAATTGTCTGCTCAAAACGTGAACAAATATCTCAACATTATAAAAATAACAAGCACAATTAGAGACCAGCCAGTCTGACGAGCAGTGAAGCCAATACCGTCCAGAGACCCAAAAGTTTAGGGGGGCTGCCTCCGCCAGTAGACAGGGTAGCACAAAATAATACTTGTTTCTACACTACATTTTTGTAAAACAAACTACGTCACAAGCGAGCAAATGCGACCAACATTGTCCGCAGGGTTGCTCAAAACTCTTCCCCTCCACCTGACTAGCGGTGACCATCACAACCATGTTTGCTGCGTTGACAACTTGGGGTGCAGGCTGGCCAACCTACTTCAAACTGAGACTTAGTGTTACCACATCGTGGAAGCTCTGCGAGGTTGTCGCATGAACACGCTACGTAGCAAAACAGTTTGTACCCGCCTGCAGGTCAACACAACCTGATTGTGCCATGCAGTGCACCTTTGTGCTGGCCCTGAAACATCATGAATGTGTATACTGCTGACACAGTTCCTGTAGCTAATTCCCACTGACAAACAAGGGCAAATTCCACAATGTACACAGCTCAAAAGCCAAGAGGCCTCACCAACGCGTGACTTAACTAGCTATGGGACAACCGGATACAGGAAATGTCACAACCATGACAATATTTTTCTATTTTCCCCATGGAAATAAACATATTCAGTACGAAAATGGAACTTTCCTTTTAAAATGTAGCAGACATTAAATGCATCTTCATGTCCTCCACATTGTAAAAAAAATGCTTTCTCAAATTGCTGTATGTTAAAATATGCTAATTAAGGTCACATAAAACTACGATAGCTGTGAATTAAATTTTGATAGTTAGTCCAATAAAATTGTGGTAATTGTAATTCCCGAAATTTTATGATTGTGACAAAACAACTGCACACCAGTTTAGTGGCTTGCATGTTAGGAGCTATACTGCGATATATATTGGTCAGTTTGGCAGTTCTTCATACATTTGTGGTTACTTGAATGTACGTTTCCATCACTGAGTGACCACCCTGGTTTGCTGTAGGTGCTTTGCTCTTTCCTATAAAAATTTGGCAATGGCTCTGAGCTGATAGTGTGAAGCTGCTTTCGGGAAATGAAACTGGGGGTTGCCAACCTCAGATATTTTGCTTTTCAGAGGTTCTAGTACATTTATTGGTGTGCTGTTGTGCTAGTTGCACTGTAGTATGCTTTGAGTCATTGCATACAGAAAACATAAAGATGAAAAAGTTCAGGTAATTTCAGTAAATCTGAGACTGCACTCTTCTTCACTGTGCCTAAGTTGATGTCATCACTAATCCTTTTTCCCAAATCCACTGCCAGGAAATATTTGTTTCTACTTATGTTTGATACATTTTAATACCTTGTAGACTGTGATTGCTTAGTCTGGACTGCCCTGCAGGTCCCATTAAGCTGTAGCACTGCTAAACTATTGTGGCTGCATTTCATCTCCTATTATTGTTTAATTCTTGGTCATATTTTTTAGTTGTCTAACTGTAGAAATCAATCATTTAAATTTTTTACACATTATCCTAGTTTCTAATTAGACTAAGAAATCCCGTTCTGAGTTAGAAACAATAGTATCGGCAATCAATGCATAACTGTCGTGTTAGTCGAGGGTCATAGCTGCACAACCAGGATTCAAGTGACCACAGGTGTTACTATTGCACCTAGGTCTGTGGAGTTGGCATATGAGCATCACTAAAGGAATATTTTGGGGTTTGCTTGACTACCTTCCCTTTTTTTCCTTAAATCTCTAAGTTTCATTCACTGAGTGAGGTGGTGCAGTGGTAACATATTATACTCTCATTCTGGAGGAGTTTAGTTCAATTTCTAGTCCTGCCATCCAGTATCCTGATTTTGCTTTTCCCAAACCTCTTAGGATGGACAGTGGGATGGTTCCTTAAGAGGATATGGTATATAATTCAGCGCTAAAATAATCAGTTTAATGTTGTAAGTTTCTGGAAGGCAATTTGCAAAAATAAAAAGAAAACAGCAACTGAATAGGTTTTACGAACTTTCAGAGGAAACGTTTTTCTACAATAGGCCAATTCCATTGTCACGGGTGGGACAATTGCATGACGTTTCATTGCTTTAAAACTCCAATATCATTTGCATAATACATATATTCCTTACTTGAATAATTCTATTTATACATGACAAGATTGAGACTATTAGTTAGTATATAGGTAAGTATGAGAGTTTATGTTCCTGCACTTAAACATAAGGTTAAAACTTCTGTCACGGGTGGGACAAAAAATACCCATCTCTTTGAATACTTCTACCATTTGTTTAAAAAGTCTGTGAATTTATACATATTAAAGACATAAAGGTATATTTGCTATATATATGAAATAGTGTTATAAATAATCCCAAATGATAGAACAAGATTACATTGTTGCATTTCTCTTAATTAAACATCTTTGACTGTCACGGGTGGGACAAGATAGTGTCACGGGTGGGACATAGTCTAAACTTAATCATATTGTCTCACATTTTAACAAACTAACAATTCAAATATGACAGTATCACTAATATAAAATAGTTTTCTAACAACTTCTACAAAAAATGAATTAAAAATTGGAACCATTTAGGTGCTTTATGCTGTCACATGAAATACCAAAAAATTCCACCTAAAAAACTTGTTCACATATGTTCAAAAACATCACCATTGCAAGGAAATTCATAAAAAATGCTATTTCTTACATTTTTAATTCTGGGAGTTGATAAAAGAGAAATAATTTGTTCAAATTGCAAATACGATATGTCCTTGTCATCTGCTTTAAAGAGTTTTCCAGTATCCCCCACAGTCCTCATACACATAACTTTCATTTCTCCATCATCTTCTACTCCACTTTGAGCAGTAGCAACGTATCTGTATTTAGAAATCTTCTTCCTGGTGGCCTTGACAAATTCCACCAACAAAAATGTCCCTTGAACTACTGAGACAACTGTTGGTTTTATAGTGATATTGTGATCTTGGGAGTTGGAACGACCATTTTCATCTTCTTCTTCCGAGTCTGTGTGATACACAGCTGAAACACTCAATTTAAAAACCTTACGTTTCTTGAGCTCCGACTGAACAGTTAAGCCAATACTAAGATATTCATCATCATCTCTCTTAAAGTAGTGTTTTGACTGCATGCCATCAACAGGCATCCATCTGTTATTCAACATTTCCCTGTTTTCTTCAATTTCTTCTTTTGAAAGAATCATAGTTTTGACATTTGGTAGTGAAGAGCATGCAACAGTTTTGAATTCTTCAGCACATTGTACAGTTACTTTCCGTTGCTTTACAATGTTCCACACGGTTCGTTTTGTAAGACCCTCTATTCCATCTACTGCACCCTTACCATGTGACGTTGCAAAGAAATACCATTCACCTTGCACATTTAAATCTGCTGGCATGAAACAGAGGTTTGACATAGTAAATTTGTTCTTAAATTGACTTGCACAGCCATCTGAAAACATTTTCACGCGTTTCACATCAAATTCTTGCTTCAGAAAATTGATAATTTTTTTAATACAAGCAAAAACACAGTATTTGTCGTGGCTTAGCTCATCTGTTACGATAACAAAAGAGCGAATGACACCATCCTTTAGCCAAGCACACGCTGTGAAGAGTGTGATTTGTATGTTGTTCCAGTGAGCCGACTGAATTTCATCCTGTGATAAACAAGAATAATTTTCAGCAAAGTCAACTTGCAAAATCACTTCGTTATCTTCCACATTCCTTTTCATTTCATTAAAAGCCTTCGACTGTACTCTTTTAACATAAACATGCCTTTTG
>PNEQ01001667.1:0-15895 GCA_003012365.1 Medauroidea extradentata | reverse complement strand
ATATCTTACATTCAGCCCCCGTGCATTTAATGAGTAGATATTGTAGCTAAAATTTATCGGAGCAGTTTAATGTAGTTGTAAACATTGCACGACCCTATGTAAATAAAAGCACGTGGCATTATTTGTGTTTACATCGGCGGAAAGATATAAACTGGCAGGAAATAGAAATTAATCAGGGCTTTTTTGAGTGTTCACTTTACTCCGAATCACCTATACTTATATTTCTATTGTAATAAATCCTTCCAGCAGTCGGTCATGTATGATAAATCCAAGTTTTCTACGCCTTATTTATCCAAAAACCTTAATTTCAGTGTATGATATGCACCCCGACTTATCAACTATGTTTTCAAAAAAAAAAAAAAATGTGTGGGTGGTACAAAGGTAAATACGGTACATCTTAGCATGATTAATGAAATCAGTTCTTAGTTTCCCATTAGAAAGCAAGGTGCATGACCCATGCATTTTAAATGAGGCACATACCGGCACCACCTTGGACAGCTGCTCATCGGCCAGCTTGCGGGCCCGAGACAAAGGCAGGTCTGGGTCCATCGTCATAGAGATCATGGCCTCGAGGTACTGCCGGGTCTGGTGCAAGCTGGAGCTAATCCTGACTGGGGAGATGTCTACCACGACCAGTTTCTCCACCAGCTCCGGCTGTGGGCAGACTGTCCACACGTGCAGTAGTTTAATAATCACCTCACACATATGCAGTAGTTCACAATAAACTGAGTGTTTTTGAAATCAATCTCTAAGATAAATCCTTGGCCATTACTGTACAGAGTTCAACAATACAGCAGGTACCTTACTCCTAGTACGTGAGGCAGCAAATTAACAAATGTTATTCTACATATTTATGTAAAACATTATCAAAAATTTATATTTTATTTTAACATTTTATTGAAACAAATTTAGATATTTACTAACTGCACAATTAAACTAATTAAACTGCAACACGTAGCAGCTAGTTAAAAGGCACATTTAAATTTTTTTTTATCTCTCCGGCATACAAATTACAACATTTATTATTATTATTATTTTTTTAGCAAATATTATATACTGTATTCAGTTAAAAATACTGCTTGGATACAGTAACACCCCTTTATAAGGACCCTTTCTTCTGGAATCATGGGGTCATAAAATAGTGGTTTTACTGTACAGTAAAACCCCCTTTAAAACGAACACTTCAATATAAATGACAACATTCTTGGGAACCCTAAGGGATCATTATAGAGAAGTTTTATTGTAACTTCATTTTGCAACTCGAAATCCAAATTTTCGAAGGGTTAGATAACCTGATCATTTGGAAAAGCTTTGTTTCTTTATAACTATGTAGTATATTTTTATTCTTGTTCACTTCCTTTTGCCCATTATTTACCATTACAAAAATTCCCATGCTGTACTGGGATCCCCTCCTTCCTAACAGTAACACCCGCATGTCCCTGAGTAAAATTGAACCCCCACAATCCTTTCACAGAGAAATAAACTCCACTCCAGTAGAAACAACTGATTTAGTGTACAATCTGTGAAATGGAGAGACCACTGGATAGATGAGTGGTTTAGCTCACCCAGCAGAGTGTAAAGTACATTGCTGCTCTGCCCCCCATGCTGTGGCCAATCAAAGAAATCAGTTGCAGTCCCAGTTCCTCCGTCAGCAGCTTGATGTCACGCGCCATGTGCTGGTAACTGTGGTCTGGTGAGTGTGGACTGTTGCCATGGTTGCGGGCATCCACCGTGATTATCTGCAAGACAGGCGCTGGCTCCACACAGCCTACCTTTGCTGAGGCTCTTAAGTTAGTCTAATGACATTACATATAATTTATTAAAAAAAAAAACAGCATTAGTGTATTAATGTGAAACTATGGCCTGAAACAAACTTGGCTTGGAGCCAACATGGAGTGAACTCAAGGATGTTACCAACATTAAAGCATATCTACAATAAAATTTCCAACCCATAGGCCTACTTGTCATTGCATTTATTACAATGCTCTATGACCAATGTCAGAGTAAGTGGGGGTAGAATGGGACCTGTAACTTACGTGAAATTAGAGGTGTGGGAACTCTAAAAGTACAAAGGTGGGAAGCAAGGTGAGTGAAGAATAGATGGAGAAGGCTGCGACAGACTAGTGAGGACAACCTGTACGTTAGCCAACATCAATGTTGAAGTAATTTATGTAAGCTCACTGAAGAAAAAAAAGAAAATTTGATAGAATTAAAGTTTTCTGTGTACCAACATGCTTATAGATAGGGCCTACCTTGCGATGGGCAGTCGCAGACAGGCTCCTCGCGACTGAGTTCCAGTTAACACGGGAGCCCATCAAGCCATGCAGGACTGCGACAGGGCAGGCTGGAGTTGGCGCAGGTGGGTCGAACACACTACGTGCCATCTGAACAGGCTGTACACTGCAAGCAAACTCATAATTGTCAGGACAATTGCATCTGCACTGCATGATGGGGTGAGATAGGTAAGAGAAGGATGCAAACGTTGGTATAGGCATGCCACAGATGTAAGGCTACATGATTGGAATTGCTAGAGTAACATTTTTAGTAAAGATTTGACAGTTTTACCCTGGCCTAAACAAAAACATTTATTAAAGTTATGCATAGTTTAAATTATTAATGATTCTCAAGGAAGTGATATTATAACTTAATGCGAGAGATTCGACAGATTTGGTTTAGTGTCTCGCAACGTGATCTTGGGACAAAACGAATTGTTAAAATCAAGTACCGATTTTGGATATTAATCCGAAACCATACCTTTCGTCTAAAGCACTTTTGTTTAAATTACGTAGGAATAATTGCTCTAATTTTTTTACGGCCATGCCAACATTTCCTGAAGAATAGAACACCGGGGTGCCAAATTTTCTTCCAAACATGACTTAACCTATTGGGTATATACTCCGTCTGTGTTAATATCCGTATTTGAACGTACCAGTATCGCAGAGCTATAAAATTACTTATCTGTACGATCAAAGTTCCATTTCGAGATACGAGGATATGTTGTCTTTGAAAATACTAATTTTCGTCAGAATTTTACTTTCGGGTACTCGTGCCCTTTTAAAACCCCTGTTCAATATTAATTTACGTCGTTCGTTCGACGAGCAACGTACTAACAGTTTTGCCAACTATTCAACAAAAAATGTCCGTGCGAAAATGTCATTTATTACGTATTTTTCGCCCGAACACCGTACACTACAATTTTTCGACATTTCGCAGACTGTGACTATGGACCACGGTCGTAGAAGAACAGGTCTGGACACTCGCCTATCTAACAATGTATTTTGCTTGACCCCCTTGTTGTTTGGCTGTAGTTCGTCAAGTTACCGAGAATGTCGTACTTTTTGGCGCTGTTTTCCGGGCGGTCGGACTCAATTCCATCCACCTTTTTCCATTGTTGAATTTATAAAGGAAATAAAGATTGCTGGAGCCTATTCTTAAATTTGTGAGTGAAGAAAGTATTTCATAAATTGATGAAAAATACGTTTTGATAAATTGTTTATCTTAGCGGAAAGGAAGTGGGCGGAGTTTAGTCAGACCACCGTAACATCAGCGCCAATAAAACACAATATTCTCGGTAACTTGGTGAACTACAGCCAAACAACAAGGGGGTCAAAAATTCAGGCGAGTTTCCAAACCTGTTCTTCTACGACCGTGCTATGGACTATGCATATGACCATGGACTATGCAGCAATTCGCTTATTTCACGGTCGTAGTAGAACACGGGGCCGATTTCTTGTTTGTCTATCGTTACCTTTCGATCTCGATTCCGAGAGAGAGAGAGAGAGAGAGAGAGAGTACTCCAGCCGATCGGGCATCGGCGGCCACTGTCGGCGGCTTAGGAAATTGATTTTTGGGAGGGACGTCACTGGTAGAGAAAGTGTACATATAACCTACGTAATAAAGGTGTGTGTAGGAGTCCTCCACCGGGAAATTTTATATTTTAAGGTGCAAAATGCTGCTATTTAAAGAGTTTATGCATCAAAATATTTAATAAACACCTGAAGGAAATCTTAATCTTAAAAACTACGAAATTTTATTTTTTTTTGGGGGGGGGGGGTGTCCCCACCGAACCCCCTTCCACACCGTTATTACTACACCACTGTTCTAAATAGCCTATCCTAAGTGCACAACATACAACATTATAAAAAAACACAACAGGGAAAGTGAAAGAGCCATGTTCAGCTTTAAAACTAAAGGTTGATCCATCCCAGTCCTTCGAGGTACAGAATATATCGCTTTGACCCTAACATACTACACCTAAATAAGTAGAAAGAATAATAAATTCACTGCAACCAAAATTATCGAGCGGATATGATGGTATTAGCTGTAAATTATTAAAACAGTGTGCTTTCGAATTCAGTGCCCCACTTAAGTTATGTTTGTAATGCCATATTCGAAACAGGTTTGTTTCCAGACAGGCTTAAATGGGCAATGGTTACCCCAATTTTTAAGAAAGGTGACCGTATGTGTGCATCACTAACTTATGCACTGTGAAAAGTTGGTTTAGAATTTCACTCGACAGTCCAAACACCTTCTCCACATGCCTGATGTTGTTGACGACGTGATGATCTCATGTCTGTGTTGCCACACTTTGCAGGGCCGCACTTGACTGGTCCAAGGTGAGGTCAAAAGGGGGGAGAGGCATCTTACCTAACGTCCTGTAGAGTGCCGGCTGCTGCTGGTGACGGTCGTAAGGGTCGTAAGTCTACCGCCCGGGTGGCGAGTCCCCTCTGGCTCCTCCACGTCCAGATGTGCTGATGCAGAAACTGTAAAGTGGCTGGTTGGTGGGACTAGCTCCCGAAGGACCATGAAGTGGCGTGGCCAAATAACTCACTCGCACGAATAGGTTTACTATGTATTTATTGAGCTGCATAATAGAATGCACAGGTGTGCTTTAAGCAGTCACCACAGATGCGAGAGGGTGAGTCTACTCCGCGATGATTTGAATTAAAGTTACATTATATTGCTCCGAAAAATAAAACGAAAACACAATTGCAGGCAGAGTACAATGCTTTTCTAGGAGCCGCGCTTCATGTGGTCTACACCCTACACACCCGAGACAAGACTGAGGAGCAATGGTGCCCACTTTTGCTAGGTAGCTGAGAGCGTCCACCAAAACTATGCGCATGGCTACTTTAAGCAAGTGCTGCTGAAACTGAAAACATACAAGTAGCCTAATATTTTCATAAAATACATGTTAGCCCTTAAAGACAATAACATAATAGAATTGGCTGAAATAACGTGAATAAACATACTGAGCGAAATTATTTTAACTTTACCTTCCGCTCCGTTTGACTTGTTACATCGTTTCTCAGAGTCTGAGCTGGCACTACAACATATCATAAAAGAACATATAAAGCAGTTTGACGTAATATACTATTCACTATTCTAATTTTGCATAAAAAATAGTTGGGTGCGCGTTATGTCGTCTTTGTGCTTGTAACATTGCTGCCGTGGGCCGCACTCGGGGGTTCAGAATCGTTGAAGAATTCTAGGCACTTTGCATATAAATAATTGCTTACTTCCTCTGTGGGTGCGGGTGCTTAATAATTTCGTAAAAAACACTGTGAATGCCTCGCCACTACTATCACAGCCTAACAACTCCCACACTGTCTGCTTCAGGTGACACATGCTTCGTCATTTTGGCACGTTGTGATCAGCGATGTCGCAGTGCTTGGTGAAACGACCAATGTCCTTTGCTTGATTGGTGTTGGGGTGTGGTGAGGTGACATTACTTGGTCGGGTTATTTGAAACTGTGGCAATTTCCTTTGTATTGTTATGTTGAGCATGTGGCTGCATGAACTTGGCTACTCAATCGATCCCGTCAGTCTCGGAAGCCTGCAGGGTGCTTCCCGAGATGCCAGGGGACCGTTGTTGTGAATGTTGCCGACGGGTCACTGTTGGGTGTTGACAAGTGGTCGCTGTGAACGCATGGGCGGTTTAGCACACATCACGTCTTTCCATTGATGCGTCCTTCTGATGATAGGGAGAAAACACGAACCATGCTCGGACTTCTGTAATTCTAAGACCGTGGTTTATGTGATCAGGAAATAGTCGCTTTGGCTTGCACTTGAAATCCATTCTTTATTTCACTGTGAAAACATGACCTCTAGTACAAATCGTACTTAATTCTGTTAAAGATTTTTTTCAGCTAGAAACTTATGTGCTTGTGCAACTATTTTAATATCTGTATTATGCTTTGTAATTTTACTATGTGTATCCATTACGTAATTTATGGCTCACAAATTCAATCAATTCAAACCACAGCCATAAAAAATCGTATTCGTCTATCCCACGGTCGTAGAAGTACAGGTCTGGACACTCGCCTATCTAACAATGTAGTTTGCTTGACCCCCTTGTTGTTTGGCTGTAGTTCAAGTTACCGAGAATGTCGTACTTTTTGGCGCTGTTTTCCGGGTGGTCGGACCAAACTCCGTACACTTTTTTCCATTTTTCCAGACCTGTTCTTCTACGACCGTGGTCTATCCTCATTACTACTAGCGATTGCGTGGCGATGGCGTGAACTAACACTTGCTTTGTGGTTCCCAGTAATGCTCATTGAGTTGATAGGGCATGTGTTTATCTTAGGTAGTTAGTAAACACATGTTTAAAAGCAAGAAATTTTGATGGCATTGTGATTGAGCTGCTTATATTATAATTTAATATGCCGTTGCCCATTCAGATGTCATTGTACCAGGTAAATAACATAGCATGGTGTTTCTTAGTATTTTGTTTATAATTGTCTCGTTTAGACTTTGTCGCAATCTGCCGAACTACAAAACCGACTTCTTTTCTGCTTGTAATTATTATTTTTCAAATAAACTGGATTTGTGAAAACAGAAATGAATAAAATTTTAGACCCTTTGTACAATATACATAATGCATTAGAATTTAAACGTAGCGAGGGCGCGGTGGTAAAACACTAGACTAGCGTTAACGATGACCTGGGTTCGACTTCGATTGCCGTTTTGGCCAAATTTTACGAAATCGTTTCAGGTGCATGTTTGGTTTATTAATATAGGCCTTTACCAGTACTATTTAATTCCTTTCTATATAGATCCTTTTAATTACTAGCTTTATAAACAAGAAGTTTAAATAATATTATCAAGAATAATAATACGTAATTGTGGCTTCAGACGTTAATATTTAGTTTAAAAAAATTGGTTAAAGTAAATGGAATCTATATGATCTCCCTGAATAATGTTTAAACACTTTGTCATATGGGGGATGCAAAGACAGGTAAACAGTGTTCCAGACAGGAAAAATTGAGGGAAATAGAAATGGGTTTAATACATAGGGAAAACTCGGGGAAATTACATGTTATTAAGAAAGACAGTTTTAATAGCCACCAAGGAACATGGATTTTGTTTGCTAAAATGTTTCCGTATGGTTCCATTACACAAGAAATGCCGCTTAGTAGTACAACCAAGGCTGCACACTTTAAGTATTTACAGACTTACGCCATATTATTTTCACAAACTTAACTATGAAATCAAATCTGCAAAACACATTGTTGTGTACTTTGATGAATAATTTAATAGGTCAGCAAAGCTACAGCAAATCGATGTATGTAGCTGTGCGCATATACCTGGATTCACAACCACCACTTAGCGTACGTATGTGTAAAAGTAGAAACATTGATTGTGCATGCTGGCATTCACATTCTCGCGTAACATGCGTATGTACATAGAGTTGATCAACTTTCTACTCCGTACGTACGCTAAGTGGTGGTTGTGGATGCAGCATGTGCGCACATAAGACTCAGGAAAATATTAACTTATACTGAGAAATCATTTATCTAGTTGTCATAAATAATTTAATTCACTTTTTAAAATAAAAATAAGTTACGATAATCTGTTATCGACATTTTGTAATGAAAAAAACATTTTCCACATATGTCTAGATAAAATTTTGTTGTGAATCCAATCTCTAATACTTAACGTATGTGCATGTGTTCGTACGTACGTTAAGTGTGGTTGTGAATCTGGCTTACGGGACATCAGAATCAATTAATGACCAGGTACTGGAACTCTACATTTTTAGGCCATTGTACAGCTGACGATCTTTCAAAAGATTTTCGACAGGGATTAAAGAATATTAAACTAGCCTATACAAAATTGTGCAAGTGTCCATGGATGGTCCGAGTGTCAATTGGTTGTTCATGAATAATTGAAAGCTAAAACTAAGGTGTGCGAAGAAGATTCAGATGTATTAGAGCTGGGATATTGTGGTTTCCATGTTGTTCATGGTGCCTTTCAGATGGGTGTTAGAAAGACAGGGTGGGATGTGGTTCAATTTTTAAAGGCCATATATTTTATGTTCAAAGACTCACCTGCTCGACGAGCAGACTTCATATACAAGTTGCAGTTTTCTTCCGATCAAATTGTGTGATTGTCGGTGGTTGGAAAACGTGCTAGTTTGTGAGAGAGCAATAAATGTTTCCCCAACTTAAAAATTTTTTAAAGACTAGTAAATTACGTGCTACATATTCTGTTGAGAAGTAAAGGACTGTTTGAAGGATCCTTTGCTACTAACTAAGCTGAATTTTCCTGACAGTGGCTTCTTCCCTTGAACCATTTTTAAGGAAAGTTCCAAATATCAAAACCAAGACAACTGCATATCAGCTTATCAGTATTAATTTGGACAATGTAAGTCAGGAACTTCCACTCTCAAAGTTGAAAACTGGGTTTGCTGTGAAGCATGAGATAGACATTGTTCATTTGAATGAACTTAAGAAACAAAGGTTCTGAAACGGAATACGAAATATGTATGGTTGAGACCGCCAAGAAACTTGTTAAGTGTAGCCCAATAAAATACAAACTGGTTAAAGCTGCTTCTTGTTTGAACCCTAGAAAATTGTTTGATGAACAGGAAGAGAGTAGGACAAGTAGGATAGGCCCCTACATGTTTGCAAGTTCTTGTGTTTGCCAGGCACCTAACTGATCTTCAGTCTGATAGAGCTAGTGTCCGGTTTACCAAATTTGTTACTAATATCAAGTCCAACCAACTTTGCATCATTTTGTGTACAGAATAACAGATTGGACACTTTTTTTTACAGATATGTTATGGGGAGAAGAAGAGTTCAAAGATTTATGGCTTGCAGGGAAAATTATATTAATTCTCTCACATGGTAGCTAATGCTTTTGTGGATTCTGGATTCTCCACCAATAAAGAGGTGCTTGTTAAAAACCTCCATGAGGAATCTTTGATTGGCCTGTAACGTGTTTGGGATGGAATTAGTAATGCAGGTGGTGAAAATTGTATTCAAGTATTTAGATCAGAAAATGATAAACTATGCTACAGGAGTATGTAAAATTGTTCTTTTTGTAATTAAGTTAATTTACTTTTTTTTTTTTAGCATAGGGAAAATGTATTATAGGACAGGAGAAACAGGAAAAACTCGGGGAAATTTTCTGTTACAAGTTGGTGGGAACCCTGGTAAAATTACATAGTACACTTAGGGTTGCAGAGGCGGGAAAGTACTACTTGTAAATTGACCCACAAATTGTGGTCTTTGAGGGTTGCAATCTGCATAGAAATAACAGCAAATAATGTGTCCAGTGGGCCGAGCCAAAAGTCCGGGGAGCAGCGTTTGTGTATCAGTTGCATCACTTTATGGAGATTCCTATTCAATATCCAATCTGGATCACTACTAGGGTCTCACAAATATGGAACTCGTGTGGTGATACCGAAGATAGACGGAATATCATAGGGAACTGCAGTTCCCTCAGTTCTCTCATTCCGGGCCAGCTCCATAATCACATGCTATTGTTATGTAATTTGCACCCTCAAAACTAGAAACTATGTGTTGATTTACAGGTATTTTCCTGCCGCTGTGACCCTTAGGTCTGTATCTATAAACAGCTTTCGAATGACAACTAACTGCTATTCCCATAGAGAAAGCATTGGTGAGCAGTTGGTTGTCATTCTAAAGAGGTCTGTAGATACGGCCTTAAGTGTGTTGTATCATTTTACTCGTCTTCACATTCCCTACAATGTGACAAAGAGCTTGAAATGTTATTCAGGGACATACTGTATAGGTACACTGTTCAGTACTTACACTGCTATGTTTATATTGATAAGTACTGGGTGGATACAGTTTGGTTGAATGGAAAATTGAGAGCTTTAAAAGTGTTTTATTTATCATGAGTATCCTATAATTACCTCTCCATTGACTAGATGTAAAGACCTACCTAAAGGGATGCTGAAATTTAAGCTTGTCACATACTGTATGTGGCGTATATTGGAGACTTGAGTGGTGTGAATTTTGTGTTCCAGAGTGCTGTGGAGCCGATGCAAGTTGATGTCCCGCCAGAAGATAATGACAACAATGAGGAGGAACCGTACACTGTGGATAACCCAAACTTGGTGAGGCAGAATTATGATGTGTTGTGGCCCCATAGACAATACCAAATGTTTGCTGACATTGCAGACGTAAACTGGTGCATGTAGCCCGTAATTTCACATTGTCTTGTTCAGATGTGTACTTAGTAGACACACAGTTATTAACTTTTAATCAGATGTGTCCATGGACGTGTCCATAGACTGGTTTGAGGATGCGTCTGGGGACAAAATTACCGGTACTGTAAAAGTTCCATCAAAGAGAACGTGGCTATACTTTATTCACTCTTACCTAAATTTTATATTTAAATAAATTATGCATGTTTTCGTTGGCTGCCGGTTGCTGTGCGCAGTGATGGTGCACGAGAGGTTGTGCCTGGCCGAAGTAAATTTACCAAACCTAGTACTTATGCGAAAGTTTTTAATATCCAAATGTATAATATTTGCATTTGTAGCAAACAATTCACAATGCTGTAAGTTTGCTGTTAAAATTATGGTTATTGGGCGACATGTCAGGGCAGTTCATTTATGAATTATGCAATAACGGACATCATGTTTAATGTAGTGCTGGTTGCTTGGTACACTTACGAGTGTTTAGGGATGTAAATTACTTTCGAACTTGTATGTGTAAATACCACAGGTTAAATGTAATAAATAATTGCGGTGGTAAAAGTAAGGTGGACTGAAATATCACAAAGTGAGCCAGGTTAAATAATTTCATTCACAGAAAGTATTTTTGAACACAAATTTTTACGAAACATCTACTTTAGAGCTATAGGAAATGGTTTTTCACATTTTACACTGTGGTTCATTTTCTGTAAACTGTTTTGTTGCATCCTTCCCATATCACCTACATTTGACTTACTTGTTCAATAGACTTTAGAGGTTGTTTACCGGTACTTCAGAACTTGGGGTAAGTGAACAAGGTGTAGGCTAGCCTCTGCCTTTGTACTTCTTGGCGTGATAATAATATTCACTTTTGAGACATTCAAACCGAAATCCACCATTAGTACATACATATCATTAGTTAGATATGAACTTAAAAATGAATCCATAGTCTGGATTAACGTTACACCAACCCATATTAAAATATTAGAAAATAAACAAAACCACCTAATGCGTACTAAGAAAATTCCACAAGTGATTTAAAATCCCCTTCGCTAATGCAAATATAAGGAAAGTATATAGAAATTAGCTTAATACGTACTTAATGTACACAAAATTCAACCAAAAAGTATAATTTATACGCCAATCAAATAAACTACAATTCAAATATTTTACAAGAACATTAAAGAATTTTGCAAATACTTTGTCATTTGTTTACTTCATATAGTATGCATTGTAATGTAATTCCAGGATGCATTTATTTTATTAATTTTTCTCATGGTGTGAGTTGTAACATTTAGTTACTATTTTCGGACTTAAAAATAATAACTACGTACTTATTTTATATTTTAACCTCACCCGGAAAGTGTTGTTTGAATTCAATATTTAAAATTTTTATTTTAATATTATTTTATTTTCGCTAAGTTACCTCACTCTATAATTTTATTTTATTAATTTTTTAAATTAAGTTCTTGGCTACCTAGGAATGCATGTTCCGGGGACTGCATTCTCTATGTGCACCCAGTTTTCACACATCTCTGGAATGCATATCCAGATTCCTGTTGTTGGAAAAATTTTGGGAGAATAGCCCCTTCTGGTTTGGTCTCCCTTGATGGAAGATGGTCGCGGTAGATCTTCCCCGTAAAGATTGGGACCAGGGGAATAGTCCTAAAACTAGATCGCTCTGGGAGAAGCGATAAGGATAGGGCACAACATTTAAATAGTTTGCCGGCTTTAGAAGAGGCATTTCGTTAGCAAATTAATTTAAATTGTTGAGTGAACATCAAGCCCACGGCGATGCCAGATTTGGTGAGATGTTTTTGTGCCATTAACTATGAACTGTGCCGTTAACTATGAACTGCGCCCATAGAATCTTTCCTAATTCCTTAATTAATAACAGCCCTAATTCAGATTTTATATGAGCTACCTTTGAACTTTAATTTGGAGTAAAGTGTAAATTTTTATTTTTCCTGAAGTGAACTGTCTTTATTCACATCTAGATTGGACTGCCATATTAACATTGAAAAGGTCACAAGTTTTCACAAACATATTATGATTAAAAATTCCCCAGAGGTATGAGGCTAGGAGCCCCAAACAATGCTACCTAAAATTTTGAGCTATAGCCCGGTGCATAAATTAACCGACATTTATTTGTTACCAAGAATTATATTGTGTGAGAAGGTAGCAGTATTTGACTTTAGTTTTTCTGTGTTGGACAATAACACCTATTTTGTTTATCATTAAAACAATTTTTTATGTGTGTTATTCTTTAAGTACTGTATGTTTCTAACTATGGGTACAATGTATACACTTTCTTACAGCCCATGTAACGTTTCCATAAGGATGGTAAGACTGGTAACATTCGAACCCTACACTATATCTCGCACTAAGTCCTATATATCCGTTATCAGCTACAGATACACACACACATATATATTTCATCATCTTCTGCTCAGTATAACATACTTACTTACATACACTCATTTATAGTATACTTGTTAGAGCGTTATGGTGAAAAGATAGTCAGCGTGATGTTGAAAGTAAAGTTTTTGGTGTAGTTTAGTAGAAAATGTACCCATACACCTCACTCACATTATGATATGACTGTTTTAGCCTATAGTTAATGCCATTTATTCAAATTTATTTTTTACGGAAAATTTGATGGCTTGTGTTTTAATTGTGTTTAATTTCATTTTATTGTTCGACCACCAAGAACCGATTGCATTAATATCATCCTGTAAGTACTTAACTGTCTTCTGTTGAGGTGATTTTTAGGGAGAATTTAAAGTCATCTGCAATGAATATATTGAGAATGTTTAATATTACTATTAAAAAAAAGTCTCCATCATTGAAATTTTAAATAAATTGTGTTAAACATTATATTTATTTGATTATCTTAATTTTTTGTAACATTCCAGGGAATAATATCCTAATCCAATGTCAAAATTCCAGACTCTAAGCTGATGAACTTCTTGTGGCCAACAGAGTGTTTACCTTGCATCCTATGGATAATTTTATAACATTCATTATATGTATCTGCACCAGAGCTCTACTATGCTAACTTTTAAAGGATTTTTTTAATTTTGTTGTTATTGGTCAGCTTAAAATAATGGGAAGTTGTAACCATAGTGTTTCATTTAAAACTACTCTGTACAGAAAAAATTTTAATTTTAAAATTTGAACAAAATGCTGTCTAACTCTTACACATTAGTTTAATAGTAATTTCCCACAAATAAAAAGTGTTTTGGTTTCATAGTTTTTGTACACGTGTATGTCAAAGTAGCAATTTTACAATTTTGCAACCTCCCGAAAATAAAAACTATTCAAGAAACAATACAAATGAAATAATTTAGAGTGATTTAGTAAGGTACAGGCTGATACCTTCGTAATTTCACGTAAAAATTATTTGTATTAATAAAAATGTTCTTGAATGTACCTCTCTGAATTATTTCATTTGAATCGGTCATTTGAGAAACAACATAATTTATAAAAAGCAAAGTTTTGAGAAAGAAGTAAAAACATCTTTGATGACTGAAAATGTTACACAGGTAGGGAAAACAATGTGGTATACTTACTGCACTCTAAGTGAACACGTTTGTATGGTTCCGAAAAATAACAGTTGATTCAACTTTATATTAGATAATATTTTATGTTTGTGACTTATGATGTATGATGTTTCTCAAGTATATGACGTCAGATTTGGGGAAACAAATTGATAAAAGGAAAGGGAAAACTGAATGAGCGACCTTAAGAAATACAGAGTTGCGAGAAATGTATTTTTTACGGTTTTATGCAAGTAACAGAACCTGATTTTTTTAATAAGAAAGCATGTGTACAACACTTTTTATTGCATATCACACAATATGTCAAAATGTTGACTTTTGTTCATTCTCAATGCCATGACGCAACAGGGCTGGAATAGGGTTCATATTAAAGTAAATTCCCAGTGAATACAAATGTAACAACATTAAAAGAAAAATCAAACAGCTGTATGAGTTTATGACAAAAAGTACACTTCAAATCATCTTCAGGAATATATTTCTCTCAATTTGGCTACTTGTATATGACGACATAAAAATGCTTCACTGCATCTGTCTGGGGTAAAAATCGCTGAAGTTTCTTCAGGTTGGCCCTTTGTTTCTGCATTTGGGGATGCAGCCACTTGGATATGCTGTGATTGACGGAAGATGAACTTCTTTAGTAGGAACTGCAAGTAGCTGAAATGTACAATGTAGTAGGCCATTAATAAAATATTTTGCCACCACAGTAGTCCTTTTGTGTTCATCAGAGTGGGAAAACTGCACAAACTGCGAAATTTTCAAAGTGACTTTTCTCAATCTCTCTTGTTCTAGATTCAAAAGAGAGCATTTTTCCATTTGTACAGCCGTGGCCACCATGTTTTGAACTATATTATCTGTTCAGATGACACAAGATTGATCAAAAAATCTTTTCTGTGTACTTGATACTAAAATCAACTCCACATATTCTTTGAGAGTGAATATGCGTCACAGGTCATAATTTTTCTCTGTAGTACAGAGAAATCCAGGTCACAGGATAAAAAGAACGGCCGCTTATGGAGTGGTTTTTACTCTGTTCATTGCAGCCATAGGAAAACACATGGAGATGCTCAACGCCTGGCATAAACGAGCTGATGTAGTCCAGCACGAAGGACGTTTCCTCTTTTAGTCCCTTGAGCCAATTCCTTCATGGTGAAGATAAAATCATTGCAGTGCTATCCTGCAAATTATGTATGCAAAACACATTAACAGTTAGTTGTCGGAAATAGAACATGTCCTGAACAGGTACACAAGAGAGTTGCAGGTTTTGCATGTAGTAGTCTATACAATAGCACCAACATCTTCCCTACTTTTTGCCTGTTTAGTGATCTGTTTCAATTTGGGATAAAATTTGCTAGCCTGATGTAAGTGAACTGTCTTTTCTGCTTCAGTAGCTTTAGCATTCTGACTCAGGAATTTACTTTTCACTTTTTCAGTCAATTCTTCCCACCTGCTACAGGTGTCAACCTGTGGATGGCCAAAATATAATTCAACACGGTCATGAAAATTTTCAAATAAAATTTGTAGTTTATATCATTGTCAGGGATCTCTTGTTTAAGAATTTTGAACATGATCAGTACGTTAAATTTTTTGCTCGGATAGTAGATCTCTTTACCAGAGTAGTGGGATACTTTGTTAGGGAATGATACAATATGTTTTATGATTTTATCAACAAAGGTACCAGGTTTAGCATTCCCTGGGCCCTATTCCACAAAGGTACAAGCTACAAGTTACAAGTAGAATCTTGTACAAGTTGTAGACAAGTGGCAGGTATTGTGTTCCACAAAAGTACAAGTAATGACTTGTAAGTCCTAGTGAATTTTAACAAGTTACAAGTGTATTTCTACAGTTGTACAACCGATTTTAAAAGAAAAAGTACAAGTGTAGCATAAAA
>PNEQ01001666.1:7925-18248 GCA_003012365.1 Medauroidea extradentata | reverse complement strand
GCCGAGAAGCACCGAAGATGCCCGAGCCGAAGAGCCGTAGTCAGATGAGCATAAGATCTTGTGACGTCATCACGGAGCACTTAATACGTAGGCAGGGAAAACAAGGGCATGTCAGTTCATATGGGCCCACACCAAACTGGAGTCAGATAAGAATGACTCGTTAATCCAACCGTACTGCTGGTAGACATCTCAAAAGAACAGAATGGAGCCAATCCCGGCTCAACTGCAATTTATTCACTAAACTTTACGGAAATGTAAAAGTAAAAGCGCATATTTACAATAGAACAAAATGAATTTGTACAATATACGTGTTCGAAATCTATTGAAAATAATTTGGATATCAACATAAAAAAAATATTTCCTAAATAAAAAATTAAGTTTTTCTGTTGGTGGCAACATGTTTGCTGTTCGTTTACTGAAAATTAGGCAATGTTTGTGTTTACACACCCAACCTGCAGTATGTAAAACGTTTCTTACAATAAGATGGACTGGTGTGCCTTGTGCCTTGTGCGGTTATGTTAAGTTCTTTGCCTGTCCGTTTCGAGAAGTGTATACGAGCGTGATATGAAAACGTAAAATGTAAGTTAACTTTTTAATTTTGTTGGTGAAAATTTCTGAACGGTCGATGCGGGAAATTTATGCATATATGAACGATCCGTGTGGGTTTATTTAACATTGTTTATATAGGCAATTTGTCGGGACCGTGAAAAACGATTGATGGATGCGGGAAAACAAAAGAAACGGGAACGATGCAACGAGGTTCCACTGTAATTTACAATGGCGGGCAAGGATGATGGCGGGGAACTCTTATTTTTACGATACGGGAAAAACGATAATTGGAAAATCGACACATGCGGACATTGTTATCATCGGTTATGATAGGAATTACGTCGGGACCATTAAAAAATTACGATACATGCGGGAAAACGATACATGCGAGTACGATAGATAGAGGTTCGACTGTAATGCAATTTTCGACCTTAATTTGTATATTCTTGATGCCTTAAATAATGAAAACTATGTGATTTGATTATTTTATGACCAGTCCAAGGCCTTCAATTATGTAAGTCATAACTAGGGGCATGCACTTTTTGTTTAATTTTTATACAATATTTGAGGTTACTTTTCCTTAAAATCTGTGTTATTATTATTATAAAACGGGTGTTATTTTCAGTTGCACATAACTATGTAAAACCCAACAAAATAATTTTTTTCAAACAATGGTCATAAAGTTATTCCAAGGGACTGTATTATTTACAAATGCTTCAGTCGTGTCCGTAATGAATTCAATATTGCCATCCTTCTTTCTCTACATATCGGCAATAGACTCGGTTAGTGAACATTGCAGCTTGACAGCATGGCTCGAAGAAACCTTTTCATTTGACCGGTTTTTATGTTTTTCAATGTTAATATGCTACACGCACAAGCCTTTACTGTTCCACCCTACCAACACATTGCAAAATTTTAAAATATTATTCTTTCGTCACTAGCTTACAAGCCATCCTACAACTACTCAGCTATACGTTGCTTTGCAGTGCTGTGGGTTTCTGCATTTTAAAAAGAAATTAACTCCGTACAAGTTGTCCAACTAATTAATTCAAACTAACCTCAATCCTTATACCACGTGCAATAACAACTTGCCAGAACTGATAGCAATACAAAAAATATAGATTAATTTTTAAAATAAGTGTTGCTTATTGCTGTTTTCTGCAATTGTAAATTCCTAACAGCTTGAAAAATATCTGCGTCCATTGCTTTGTAGCAACCGTGCTACAATGCAATGTGAACACCAGTAATCGATCACAGCAGTACTATTTATTGTCGATAGTACAGGCAATTGAGGGCGGTTACAAACAGAAGCTTGGAATAATGTCTGTGGATATCTTTGTTGTTTGTTACAGGCGCGGCGTTTATGTTACGGTATACGAGGTTAAAACACGTGATTATGTTAATAACTTATGCAATAGTAGCTTTTTTTAAGTATGTCTGTGCTGATGTAGAACAAACATTTTGAAAATAAATTATGTATTATAAGCTGGTATATCACGTGCTGAGTAAAATACATTAGGAGGTATGGCGTCGTAGTGGTACCCGAGGTTATAACCTAATTTTGCTTTTGTCTTACATAATTGGTATACTCTTACTCTTACGAATTTGTAGGATGAAAATCAAACAATACGCCATTATTTGTGTTTACAGCGGTTATTTTAGCACCTTTGTATACCGTATAAACCCATGTACCACCCGCCCCTGTGTAAGACCCGCACCCTGATTTTTAGAATGACATTGTGGGATAAAAAGTTTTGGAACAGATCTGTGTGTAGAAAATTGTTTTGTATGAGAAGTGAGTTTAGTTTTAAACAGTCACAAATATTAAAGAAGTACAATGTAAAATGTATATTATTTTGGTCAAGATGTTTAATAACAATGACAAATAGAAGCCGGGTGAGTGCTGCGTGGCACTGTAGCGGGCGACAGATAAGATCTGACTGGTGCGAGCGTGACCTTGCCAGCACAGCTGTTACAGTTTGCTCTCTCACTCCCGCCTCGCCTCGCGCTCGGCAATGAACGATCGATAAGGCACGCGTTTCATCCCAGTCACGCGACGATTTCGGGAAACTTCGCTGCCGCACCACAAAACGCACGTCTTTCGCCACTGGCCATTTGTAGTTTGTCTTTATTCTTCCTCCAATCTCGCACATACGATTCGTCGACATCGAATTTTCTTCCCACAGCGCGGTTACCGAACTCTTCCACTTCACTAATAATCTTTTTTTCCGCAACTGTGAATGAACGCAGCCTTTTATGACTCATTTCTACTTTCAGCTATGAATACACGTATGAAATCACTCGGTTCCGGTACTTAACGGTATGTGCTGTGCTTCGCTATCACGCTCGAGATGTTTGTGCGCAGCAAGCTGTAATGTGGCAACACCGAATGGAATGTGACCTTTGCTGCTGGCTCTACCTCCCACCCCCTCCCCCACCCAACTCGCTTCGCTCCACCTGCCCATTCCATCCTATCTTCAACCGTCTGGCATCTGCACTCTGCACAGTGCACAACACAGCCGCGCGGCTGACATCATTCCACATGGTTATCACAGCCGTTACGTGAATTAAGTCATTCGTCAAAAAACTAGGGTTCACTCTACCTCACACAATACCTTGCTTAAGGATAATGGTGGCAAGTTGTACTACGGCAGTGCTTTTTCGTCAGTGCAAAAATGGCCCAAGTGCAGTTTGACCAATGTACCACCTGCACCCCACTTTTAGAAACTTATATTTTCGCAAAAAGGTGCGGTGGTACATGGGTTTATACGGTAATTGTTTAAGAAAATTTAAAAATTGAATTTATTCATTTTAAAACATTAATCTTTGCGTAAAAATTTGTTTTATTGCAAATGCGAAATTCGCATGCCCCTAATCATAACATATTATGAAAACCTCAACATTTAGGTATAAGAGAAAATGCATACAGCTGGATTGCTTAGTACCTTATAGGAAGGTAGCAGAAAATTCCTCTGGAAATTAAGTTTGTTTAGACTGGAACCGGGTATATAATTGAGTTCCTCAAGGCTCAATTTTGGGTCCCTTATTTTTCTTGATCTTCATCGGTAATTTACTTCCGTCTATGAACCACGAATCCAAAGTAATACTCTTTGGTGACGATACCAGCATCCTTATAAAAAGTAAAGATTCTAATGAACTATCTAACCTATGTGACAGTGCTTTTGCAAGATTGTTCAAATGGTTTGCTGCTAATAATCTTGTGTTGAACGCTATAAGACTAAGTTAATTAAATTTCATACTAAATATAAATCTGACTTACGTTTTTCAATTGGTAATGAATTGTAGGTTAAATTGTTAGGTTTGGTTTTAGACGATTCGTTAACCTGGAAATCACATTTGAATACAATTTCAAATAAACTAAGTAAGGCATGTTTCATTATCAGAAACCTGGCAACTGTGGTATCTCCTGCTATTCTCAGAATAATATAATCGTTCTCCAGAAGACTATGAGTCATCAGTGGAGTTAAATCAAGAGAATCATGTCGTAAATTATTTACAGAACTTAGGATACTTACTATGATATGTCTGTATATTTATTCTTCTTTATCCTATATTTCTAATAACCAGGGGACTTCGGTATACAACAAATTCCAAAATACATAGTCATAATACAAGAAGTCCACAAAATTACTTAAAACCAGCAAATACCTTAGAACTTATCCAAAATGTGGCTTATTATTCTAGTGTTAAATTAGTTTAATAAACTACCTGATAATGGACGACTTGAAGTACACGCCCCCTGACGTCACACAGCAGGGGAAATACTGTGGGAAACAAAGCTTGTTTACAAACATACTGATTTGTTAGTTGGTGATTGTAGAAAGCAAAAATGTTGCTCATTCATGTATTTGCACGCAAGGGAAAAAATAGTAATTTCTACTTCATTATTAAGGTACGCAAATACATAAGATTAATGTTTACCTGAAAAAACTGCAAATTTCAAACAAATATGTAATCAATTTTCTTGACATACATCTCATCTGGGACATTTGATGCAAAACAGCTAAATTAAGGTTATGTTCAGCTGTGGTATCCATGAAGATAGGAATTGTATCCCACACCTGATAATTTACACTCAAGTCCCAATTTGTTTATAAAAAGGTTAAAGACTTACCTGAAAGCACACCTCTTCTACCCACTGGACGAACATCTAAATTCTTAATGTTGAATTTATATACATATCTCTGTGCATGTGTATGTGTGCGTGGTTTTTTTTTAAATTAATTAATTAATGTACCGTGTTTGGTCAGTGTGTACTTGGTTTATATTATGACTGTACATGTACTTTTCAGGTGTTGCTTCTTCTTTTTATAATTTTTGCTTTTATGGTTGATAACTTATAAACATTTTACCTTTGTAATTGTATGTACAGTTGTTCTTCTTTTGACACACTAAACCCTTTGGGGTTTATGGTGTGTTTCCTAACAAAAGAAAATAACGCGTAATGTTTGTGGTGTAGTAATTTTAATAATTTTTATTTTCTAAATCCGTTGATAAATTTTACGCAAAGCATATACCGTATTTGTCTGCATATAGAACGACCCCGCATATAAGACGAATCATGGTTTTGAAGGTACAAAATCTTGAAAAAAAGTAAATTACTAATTTTAAATTTCCCAACAGAAAAATATTTTCTTTCTTTGCCAGAAACATTAAAAATTTAGTTTAAATATTTTCAATGCGTTTATTACCGGCATATAAACATCATAGTAGACACATAAACGAATAACATTGGCTGCTAATTCTCTCCGTGTGCCCAAGAGCCAAGGAAATGCACGGCAGCAGCCGGTGATATCTCCATTTGCCGGCAGGTGTGCGCGACTTGGCAACGCCGGTCTGAGGCACGCCGCGCACAACACGGCAACAACAGCTGCTTGCAAGGTCATCGCATTCTTGTGCACTGTTGTCCGCCAGCCTAGCACTAGACGGTAGACGCATGAATGTGTGATACGGTACCTAAATCCTCATTTTTTCCGCCAGAGAGTCTGGTGCTTGCGAGACAAAGGATGAAAGCATGCGGACCTAGATCCTAGTTTTCTCCGCCCTATAGTTGTAGGCTGGCGAGACAAAGTATCTCGGCAAGCGCTCGCATCGATCGCCGCTTCGCTGTGAGGAAGTGTCCTTTATTATGAATGACGCTCATCAAAATTTCGTACCGTAAATTTTATTAAAATAAACGTGGCACTCGTTTTCATTTGTGACAAAAAATGCAATTTCTTTAAACATCATACAACTCCACAGCTTACAGCTTAGCTATCAAACGATTTTTGGCTAGCAAAAATTTTTGCACCCTCATATAAGATGAGTAGCAATTTTTGAGGGCCAGAAATATGTAAAAATTGTCGTCTTATATGCCGGCAAATACGGTACTATTTACTGTTTGATGGGGAAAATTAACATCCTTATTAGTAATGCTAAAGGTTGGAAGTGCAAATTTTGGGCAGCAAATAAGGTACAATTTTTACCTATGAATGTGTTTGTAAAATAAAAAGATTATAAAATAAAAAGATTAAGAGACCTACTTCTGCAGATGTAGGGTCTAGTTTAGGTTTGCCTTGCCCAGGCACAGGTTCTGTGACATTAAAAACAATTCTCTTTTATGAAGAATTTGTCTAGAACAGAGATTTTATGGTGTAGGCCCTATACCAAGTGATGTTTCATTTATTTGTCATTTAATAGTGCTGTATGTTTGGCATGTTTGCTACCCATCATATCTACTGACAGTACCATAGCTAATAAATTGCAGACATAGAGAAAAAAATTATCATGCACAACACTTCATCGAATATCTCCGTACATATTTCACCCGAAAGCTGAAACATACTTTGAACAGCTGTACTCGTGTATTTTAAGTACTAAAGTAGATGAATGTGAAATGTTCGTTGTAATGAGTGCCTATGTAGTTTAATAATTTTATTGTGTGGAAAATATTTTAAATACATTGTTTGTAGGTATGAATCATTTTTAAGTTTTTTACTTGGCGATTTCAGTATGTACGTTTTACGCTCGTACTGAGGGAAACCAGCCTTAAAAACCTGGAAAAAATCTGCAATTTCAAAATGTTAGTTGGACACCGTTAAACATCGAACTGAGTAAATCCGATTATGTCTGCAATACTACCAAGAAAATGTAGGTACCTACTAAGTTGCCGTAAGCGCCTTTAGAGTAGTTCCAAAATGGGTTGGTGGCCTCTTATATATTACTTTCTGTTTGTGTTAAACTTGTGTTGTTAGGTCATTGCAGCATGCAAGACCATAATAGAACTATTCATTATTTTACTCATACAGTAGAATACCTTCTTTATTCCATTCATGAGCTCCAGCTGTAACTCGCGTAAAAAGTAGGAAAGTGTAAAAGTGAGAAATGCAGTGAAGTGTTTTTAAATGTGACCTGCACGTAATTGTAAGCAATTTTTTTTTTTTCAAACTAATACATTTTTAAACACTTAAAGAATGTCCAAGATCTACATATTGTTTGTAAAAAAAAATTGTAAATTGTGTAATACTGTATATTCTTACGTAAAGTGGTAAAAATAGAGTAAGGAAGAAATGCATTGACAAATAAGCAAGGTTTTAAAGCAGTCGAGCAAACTATTGGAGGTACAAAAATTGTTAATTCTTAGTTTGCTAGCTATGACGTGTGCATTTTTTCACAATAATTGGTTCATTTGATGCTCGTGCACCTTTCATTTAACATTTCTTCAAGTAAATTGGTTTTTTTCTCTCTCTTTTTGTTGAAATTGGGATAGACAAACTCCTCTACAAGGAATACATGTATATTTACTACCTAGTACAGTGTTCATTACTTCATTAACACATTTTTAATGTAAACTTTCCATCAAATGAAAATACTAGTCTTTTACTACTGTTAGACATTTTAGTGCACACCTAAACTCACTTTGAATAAATTACAACCAAGACAATAACTGCATGTTTCCAGAGTTTGAAAACAAACTACCGGTATTATATGTGCTGTGGATGTAATGAGTATTTTTGAATGCAGTAGTGTTTAGAGGACTGTTGTACTGCAATACAAACGAGATCAATTCAGTGCAAGTTGCAGACAACCAGTTGCACTGTCATGTGATTGTGAGTAAAGAGTGCAAGAAACTAACACATGTGGCATTATCACATAAGCTAGAGCTGTTAAACTGCCAATAAAATGGCATTGAGCAGTAATGTTCCAAATTGGAAAGGTGTACTAAGAGTAAACTTGCAGAAGAGTGTAAACACAGTGTCATTAACATTAAAATTTGCCATAATTTTATACGCTTCTCAATGATTTACCTTTGTGTTTCGAAAATAAAAACTAATGTAAACAAAACTTGTAAATAATGGGAAATGAAAACATAAAGTTTTGAAAAAGTGGGATTATTGTACTCAGTAACAAATGAAGGTGACAAGGGACTGAAAATAATACCGGTGTAACTAGCGGGAACTCATAAAAGCAGTAAGTAGAAACCAGTGTCCACTGTACGTGGGTGCTGTGCGTTTCATAAGGCTAAATGTTGCTTTAGAACCTTTTTACAGAATGAATGTCAAATAATCTTATTTACATATTTGTCCTATTGTAGAGAAGTTGGTTACTTTATCTCACTTTACTATCACGGAAATCTTTTGTGTGTGGTTTTTTAAAAACTCAGAATAAATTGCCTTCAACTTTTGTAATCATTTAAGTATACTTTTTTCTGTTGACTAGTAGTTGGGTTATTAGACGTTTTTGCATTGCAATTACATTAGTGTACACTTTTTGTTCTATAGGTTGTACCGATCATTGAACATGAAAGAAAAGAACTTGAAATACAGTTGTCGGAAGAAAAAGGTTCACCAGAGATGTGCTTCATCGAGCAGGCGTTGGAGTTGTTGAAGCAGAGGGAAGCTGACGTGTCTTCAAAAAATAATCAATGCCACAAAGATGAAACCAAAGACATACCTGTACAACCAGTGTCGAACTTTTCAGAGGAAGTTCTTCCAGTCACTGTTGGTGTACAGAAAACTTCGGTATATATTTTGTCATATTATAATATAATTGGTTTATTTGCTAAGTTTTTCTATGAAGAATATTTTTAATATGATTTTTGTGGAAAGTATGACTGATGCCCTTGTATGATGTTCTTGTGTGGTAGGCAGTGGTGTACAGCTCAGCATTTGACGATTGCATACTAGAAAGTGCATCTGGAGGAGAAGAGAGTGTCATTGAGGAAGGGGCTAGTGTGGGGAAACATAGCCGCTACGAAAGTGTCAGCAGCGAGAGCTTTTGCAGTGATGATGGCAATATTGCTGCAGCTTGTGATGGTCTGCAGCCCAATAATTTGATTTTAGAAGAAACTCAACCGGTCAAGTGCTTCTACTTCTACCAAGGTATTGGCTCTCTCATGCTTCATTATACAAAAAGATTGGGTCCACAAGTATTGTAATTTCAGTTTCTTGTAGATGAATGGGAATACTGTGAAACAGTGTTGCAACTTTTCGGACAGGACTCAAAAAATATTCAACTAGAAGTTTACTCTTTTAAAGATTGTTATTTTTTTAAGTTTCAATAAAATATTTTCAAGAAGAGGAAAGTGATACTATCATATAAATTTTGCTATGTAACCTGTGGTAGGTACGTACGGTAGAGTGAGTGAGAGATATTTTTGGTCAACGTTCAACATCGTGGTCTTTAACCCTGGTGGGGGTGACATGATGTGAACATGGAGCAGCGCCGGACCTTGGGGGGGGGGGGAGATCCAGAGAAAACCCACCAACTAGCATCATCGCCGGGCACGATTCTCACATGAGAAAATCCAGGGACCGACCCCACCGAGAATTGAACCCGGATCATCTTGGTGGGAGGCGTGGAGGCTCGAATTTATAAGCAGTGGGTTTTACGAGGCCATTCTCAAGGAACTTATAAAAAATTAACAAAATTTGGTGAAAAAATGTATAAAGGCGTAAACACAGTAAAACCTCCATTAACGAATATTCTACTTAAAGAAAAACCCTGTACAACAAAGTAAAGATTTGGTCCCGCCAAACCCCCATAAGAACAATGCATTTTTAACCTCCAAATATCGAAATTTACTTTGTTCACAACTGTAAAATTCTCTCTACAACGAACGACCAGTTTTAAAAAAATCACACGTCAATAATTATATTCAACAAGAAACTATTTTTTTATTTTCCTCGTGCTGAAAGTACGTTTAAAACCTTGATGCATACAATAAAAAACTGTAAATAAACACAAACACCACGTTTTCAGTTCCATAGTTTAAAGATACACACAAGGTGTGCATGCGGCACTTGACATATAATGGCCGCCTAACTCTTAGTTGCAACTTCAGCGCTCGCGGTGGTGGAATTCCATACCATGATTTCGGCGAGATAACCACTCAAGTGTCCCATATTTCTGTGGTTAAAAGTGCGCATCCCAACAGTGTACATCATCTGTGACATAGGCCTCTGTTTTGTTTTGCTTTTCTATCACCGAATTAATGACGGTATTTTAGAAGTCTAATATTTAGCACGTGGTTAGTTGTAACTTTAATGTGGATGTGTTTTGAAATGATGTGGCAGATAATAATAAAACTAGAAATTTAAAAAGTTGTTCATCAAAGTGATAGTGTGAGATACTGTAGTTAACGATTTCGACATTCACGTCCAAGCCTACACTATCAGCCATAATTTCAAATCGTAGGCAGATAGAAAACAACACTGCCTTTGTTGGCGTAAATAGGAAACGTATTAAAGTATGTAAAAATGAAGTCTTGTACAA